>JAVJIF010023127.1:0-85464 GCA_038442645.1 Agave tequilana
ACATTACGACAACCAAACACCGTAAAGTACAATACACTTTCCCACTTTACAATTTTATATTACCAACCAAACACCGTAAAATTTACATACATGTAACTCATTTACAATTGTAAGAGACTTTACCAATTACAACTACGAATTACGGCCAGTTACGACAACCAAACATACCCTTAATTTACACCTCCTCCATCCATCATTCTGGGTTTCCTACAAATTAAGATTGAATAAAAATGATAAAGAAAACAGTAAAGACTTTTAATTAATGTCAAAAACACAGCATGGAAGTAAAGAAAAGCTTCAAACTAAAGTAATTTGCTTCATTGTTTTGAGGAAGGGATAGGGGTGAGCAGAGTTCGGTTATAACCGAAATAACCGACCAAAAATCAAAACCCGAACCCGAACCGAACCGAACCGAACCGCTCTAGTTCGGTTCGGTTTCGGTTCTGTGTTTCAAAAACCGAACTCGACCGAACCGAACCTAATCTCTTACCCTATATATCATCCCACCCAAATTCAATTTAGTGAATCATATAGTTCATAATAAAAACTGGTGAAAACTTATCTCATTACTTCTAACAATACCATCTTTTTTATGTTGAATATGTAAAAGTTATGTTAAGTACACCATCACAATTAAGAATAATATTTATATTAATATAGTTTTTTTTTCATTCTTGCCATTAAAAATTAGTAATAATTATGTGAGTTTTGATATAAGAGCCCAAATATAGCGTAAAGTTTTAGAATATGATATTTTTAATTCACATTAAGGTTAGGGTCTTTTTCTTATTTCTAATTTGGGTGTTGAATATTAAAGGATGATAATATAATGGTGATTAAAAAAATATAAGAAATGATGGAAAAATATTGGCCTAACTAAAAAAACCGAAAAATCGAACCGAACTGAATCGGTTCGGTTCGATTCGGTTGCTAAGTCTAATCGGTTCGGTTCGGCTTTGCAAAAATTAGTAAAAACCAAACCGAACCAACCGATGAGATATTGGCTCCAACAATCACCAAAGGATTGTGCCACGTGTCTTGATTCGTTGAAAACCACTTCTACATGAATGCAACTAACCAACAATTTAAATAACTATTGGCAACTACCACAATTATATCTATATCTCTTTTCTCTTGTAGCCTCTAGTTATCGATATAAATTTTATTTGAGGTGTAAACACTCTTTATTTTAACATTTTAGATTTTTAACTAGTTGGTGGTGCGTGATAGAGGATGTTGAGATCTTTTGTGTTAGGCAATTAGAACTCATTTTTATTTTATTTTTTTTGAGGGAAGAACTTCAACCATATGATTTGGAGTTATGAGTAGTTTCTACTTAATTAGAAGCCACGTCCTAAAGTAGTTTCATTGTTTTTGAAGACATGAAAAACTTTGAATTTTCAGCCATTTACATTTTGGAGAAATAATGGTTTATCTGTAATCTTACTATTTTAGAATTTTTTTTTATATAGAGTTTAAATATATCATGTGTTTTCTTAAAGTTTACAGATAAATTATGTGGGCTTGCAGATATGTAATTTCATCACATACATATGTGAAGTGTTTGTTATTCAGCAGGAAGCAAACATCCATGTGATTTTGACAAACAATATCAACATGTGTATTTTTCAAATAGCCATGGAGCACAAAATTCAGTATCTCACAAAATTAATTGTGGTATTTTTCATTCCAATAGATTCAACTAAAATTGCACATTGTTCAATTTACAAATGTTGCAACATGTGAACTTTCAAGACGAGCAGGGGAAAAGATGACGTTTGCATGTGGAAGGAAGAAAGTGTCCTCCAACGACGCTTTTGAATCATAACAAATCTCTACATGAGTTGTTCGAAAGAATTCGGACCCGCGAATTCTTTCCAATCAAATTCAACTCCCGACATTCAAATGTAAGATCCATCCCCTTCAAAAAGAAGGTTGTTTGAATGGATCGGTAACAATCGGCTGACTGCCAACCTTGTGCACAAGACCTGCAAACACAAAGAAGTCTGTCAGGGGGACTAAGTGTTGGGTCTGGCGCCTAAGTTAGACTCACAGTTATATGATGATAATAATTTCTTCCTGAACGTATTAGAGTCTTACACAGTGTACGGGCGTGTTTGTTTCGCCGCAAAACGTCGCAAAACACAAGTCGTAAAACTTCTTTTCCATTTTCCGTTGTTTGTTTCGCTGAAAAACAAGTTGCAAAATACAACTCTTCTTTTCCCACTTGCAGTTGCTACAGTTAAATTGTGGTCATATAAATCTATCTTTTACACTCATATTTTCTCACTTGCAATTGCTACAGTTAATTTTGTGATCATGTAACTCTCACTTGTAGTACACTTACAGTTCAAAATAGTTACTTGATAATCAATATATAATTAATATTATTAAATATTTAATATTTTAAATAGTGTTCAATTTCTTATTTAATTATTTTATATTTTTTATCTTTAATTTTTTTTATTGTTTTTAATATTGTTTTAATATTTAATATTTACTATTTTAATTTAATATTTTAATTTAATATTTTATTTAATACTTTATTATTTTATTAATACTTATTCCATTTTTTATTATTTTATTTAGAGTTAATATTTTATTAATATAACAATATTATACTTTACTATATATTTAATTATTTATTTTTTAATATAAAAAATTACTTTATTAATATCACAATATATTTTATTATTATATTAATATTTTATTATGTTAATATTGTAATAATAATTCAGTATAATAATACTATAATGATAATTTATTATTAAATTATAACTATATTTTATTTTGTTAATTTTATATTTCTATAATATTACAATAATATTATAATAAAATTTATATTATAATAAATTTTCAAGTATTTTTAATATTATAATATTATAACTATATTTTATTATTTTTGTAATATTTTTTAATATTTATATTTTATTAGTGTTCTTAAAATTTTATTAATGTTCTTTAGATTTTCTTAAAATTTTATATTATTTATTTAGTTAATATTTTAGTAATATTTTACTATTTATACTAATATTTTATTAATATTATTGTTATAAATAAAATATTAAGATTATTAATTTTTTATCTCAAATTTATTAATATAATAATACTATAATGATAATTTATTATTAAATTATAATTATATTTTACTTTGTTAATTTTATATTTCTATAATATTACAATAATATTATAATAAAATTTATATTATAATAAATTTTCAAGTATTTTTAATATTATAATATTATAACTATATTTTATTATTTTTGTAAGATTTTTTATTATTTATATTTTATTAGTGTTCTTAAAATTTTATTAATGTTCTTTAGATTTTCTTAAAATTTTATATTATTTATTTAGTTAATATTTTAGTAATATTTTACTATTTATACTAATATTTTATTAATATTATTGTTATAAATAAAATATTAAGATTATTAACTTTTTTATCTCAAATTTATTAGTACAATTTAATTTGCAATAGTAGATTTAATTTGCAATAGTAAATTTAACTTAATAGTATTTATAATATTTAAATCACTGCTACAGTTAATTTTGTGGTCAACTTTTCCACTTACACTTTTACATTACCAACCAAACACCGTAAAACACAATATACTTTACCATTTACACTTTCACTTTATCAACCAAACACCGTAAAATACAATATACTTTTCCATTTACACTTCACTTTATCAACCAAACACCGTAAAACATAATATATTTTCTCTGCTACAGTTCATTTTTTCCATCCTCATTTTACGACTTACGACTTGCGACGTTTTGCAACGAAACAAACAGGCCCTAAATCACAAGATCATGGTGCGTGTATATATAGAGAGAGAAAAGATCTTTTCGAAAGAATTCGGACCCGCGAATTCTTTCCAATCAAATTCAACTCCCGACATTCAAATATAAGATCCATCCCGTTCAAAAAGAAGGTTGTTTGAATGGATCGGTAACAATCGGCTGACTGCCAACCTTGTGCACAAGACCTGCAAACACAAAGAAGTCTGTCTGGGGGACTAAGTGTTGGGTCTGGCGCCTAAGTTAGACTCACAGTTATATGATGATAATAATTTCCTGAACGTATTAGAGTCTTACACAGTGTAATTTCCAAGTTTTGAATAGAGGATTTGATATTATGATTGAATCATATTATTGGGCCTGGTTGTTTGCCTAGAGAGTGAAAGAAAACTTGAGTTTTGATTGTGTTTAATGTCAGTGTTCCTCACTATCTCAAAATCTTATTTGTTTGCTAATAAGAAAAAATCGCAGATGTCATCAACACATCAGCGGTTTTTTGGATTTTGTTTCAGCTCAGTTCAGACGAGTTAGAAAACTGACATTAGCGGGCGGGCCGTCAGTTTTCCCAAGGACCATTTTTGCCCAACCAGCCCTAATTTTTCGGAGATTTAAAGGGAATTATTAAGCCTGTGGGCCAAGTCCATTAGTCTTTGATTAGGCTCTGAGCCTATTAAGGAATACATTCGTGATAATATGATTTATTTCAATGTGGGTAGCCCAGTGGAGAAACAGGGCCTACAGAAATACTCATTGGTCAAATGACTTAACCTCCAAGTTTGCCCCAAAACCTATATATAATTAACAAAACGACGAGGACTTTTTAGTTGTGTTGTGTGTTGACTCGTAACGCTTTTTTTGTTTTTATTATCTTCGAGAAAAATATATATTTGAAATAATTTTTTAACAAAAAATTATTTGTGATGAGTAGCCTATTAGATTTTTTTTTTTTTCCTTTTTAGGGCGTTAAATTGAATAGATCTATTTTGGAGGTCACTATTATGCAGTGAAATTAACTTGATCAGCAAGTTTTGCCCCTTAAACAAATGTGATTAGTACTGTTTCACGAAAAAAATCCCGTTGACGGCGGAAGTCAAGTTAATCGAGACCGTCCATTTATAATCTCCACTACGATCGGACGGTTCCCAGTTAAAGAGTCAAACTCCCGCGACTTCCTCATTCTTGCTATAAATTCTCCACCCCGCTTCTCCCTCTTGAAAGCCGCCGTCATTTCCCTCACCTCCTCAAACCCTAGAAAAACCCTAGCGCTAATTTTCTCTATGGCGGACCAAACCCTAGATTTCCTCTCTCTCGCCCGCTTCCTCCAGAGGCTGATGAACGAAGAGAAGGGAAAATACAGAGGTAACCTCGGCCGTCTGGCGATCGCAGTCCACGCCGTGTTCGTCGACTCTAAGTTCGTGCTCTCGAGCGACTGCGAGTCTCTCTTCACCGTTCAGTCTCAGCTGTCTGATCTTCGCTACTCGATCCCCAACCTGGAGGGCCCCACTGCCGTCATAGAGTTCGCCGTCGCCGGAAACACCGTTACGGTCTCCGGCTACTTGAGCAGCGACGTGGACCGTTCTAGTGTTCACCGCGTGTGCTTCGATCTTTTGAAGCTAGCTGCTCCGTTGATCTCCTCTCTGCATGGAGCGATCTGCGACAGTCAAGAGAGAGCGATTGTTGAGTTCTGGAAAGAGGTGAGATCAAAGCTCGCTGTTCCTCTTAGGATTGATATTTGTCATAAAAACGATATCTTTCTTCCCGCCTGCTTCACTTGCCTTCCAAAAGTGGTGAAATTTAGGGTTTTGGAGTTGGTTTCGGCGTTCGATTCTGCGAAAATTGGGTGTTGTTGTACAGAACTAGGGCTTCTATGTGAACTTGATGAGATTTGGAAGAGGAGATTTGAGCAGAAGTTTGGGATTGTGAGTCTCTGGAGGAAGAAATATGCATTGGATTGGGTGAAGAAAAGGATTGAAGATGGGGATTATGGTGAATTGTTATCTAGTGTAAAGATTGATGAGCTGGACGGGCGAATATCAGATTTTGTTCCACCAAGTGCAATTTATCAATTTCTACAGGCAGTCGGGGCTCGGGAGCGTCAGTGACCTCCTGCAGATCAGAGGGTATCTCTGCACTGAAAGGTGCGATGAGTTGTTATTATGTAGAGAGCATAATCAAATTTTCGTATACTGTTGGGTTGATTGATTTGTATCAAGCACTCAAATATTCATTTGAGAAAAATATAAGTATTTAGATAATTGTCCTGGAGTTATTGCCTCATATTTCTCTATGCAATGTTGTGTTCCAGTTGTGTTATTCTCATTTCTCATTGATATCATGAATGACCAACCATTTTACCTTGGGGAAAAGACCAAGTCAGAAGCACTGATGGTTATAAAATTTATGATATCCCTCTTCTAGGAGTTGAGGAGTTGGGAGAGGGTAGACAAGGCAAGTATGAACAAGAAAGGGAAGTTTGTTAAGACTATAAAGACCAATCTAGGGAGACTTACCTTATGAGTCGTGGAAATTGAATCTCATTGTTTTTCCTGAACTCAGGAAAGGAATTGGGTGTTGTATAGTTAAATGCATTCATCATTAAGGGACAATATGGGCCAAAGAGCCAAATTAATTGATAAACATATAACGTAATATTTTTGGACGATAGCATGCATACTTTCTTTCCTTTGCAAAACTGAGAATTTATTTGTGAATAGAAGACATGTAATGTACTTGTATTATGTTCATCAATAATCTTATCAAACATCAATGTTGAGTTAGACTCCATGCTTTGCGATAGGGAGCAACATGCTATGGACTTGGTTATGAATATTGAATTGTTGATTATTTCAACCAAAACCATTACTGTTCATATATATGAGTTATGAAAATAAATTCCATGCTTATAATCCATGCGGTGTCTAGTTTGGTGCTAACATGCATAAGAGAAGTGTGCATGTTTGTTTGTACATGGCCATTTTTGTTTTCTTTTCTTATTGTCTGTTTGTGTTTGTGTATTGGTGTATAGAAGCCGAGTCACTTGGTGCATGCCAGGGAAAATATAATTTGTATCTGTTGATTTTCTATTTTTCAGGCATACATGTCTACTAAATCTTTGATTTGATAAGAGTACAGGGAGGGAGAGAGGGAGGATTTGTTTACCGAGGAGCCATATCTTTCAGTTTCTCTCAGTCACAGCCGTTTGGCTCCTACTACTCATTTAGCTCCTAAGAAATTGGTATGAAACACACTTTTGTGAAAGACCTTTATTTCTTAGCTGCTGTAAACTAATGTCAAACTTTCAATAAATTATGGAAAGAAGCAATGCTTGATACAGTGGTCAGAGGGAGAACGGTGAACGAGAAACATGGTTTAGAATCTTGAAGGGGAACAAAATTGACCTATACACTAGCAACTTCTACATGTATTTTCATTTTGTTTTTCTTGTAAAAATAGATGAAAGCTTCTTTAGTTAGAAATTTTCCGTGGAATAAAGATGGTTTAAAAACATTTTATTTTTTCTTACTGATATATATATATATATATATATATATATATATATATATATATATATATATATATATATATATATATATGAGAAAAATGTATATCAGCCGACGGCTGAGAGACTCTCTCAGCCTGCGGTGATGTGGCACATTATTAGCCACACTAGAAAGGACGCCCCGCCTATTGAAACAGTTGAAATTACTAAATACCCCTGTGGTGATGTGTCACAATTATCTTTAATAACTGCGGCCAAACTGCCACCAATTTTTATCAAATCACGAAACTAATTTGAATACTTCTTTATTAATTTTTTTGTTATCTGATTTGAAATTTACTGATTTTTAATATAGTCGTAGTTTTAACTTTTTTTCGCATGTAATGTATAAATTATTAATTTTTTTAAACTGCCACCATTTTTATCAAATCACGAAACTAATATGAATGCTTCTTTATTAATTTTTTTTATCTGATTTGAAATTTACTGATTTTTAAATATAGTTGCAGTTTACTTTTTTTCGCATGTAATGTATAATTATTATTTTTTTACATATAGCATACGATCAAGGACTGCGACTATGGTCGCAGTACTCACGACATCATTTTTTTTTGGATAAGTTTTTTTTGCTAAGTTAAATGTAATAACGGTGAATAAGGACTGATACTATAGTCGCAGTTTACGTATGGTTTTTATATGTTTGCTCTTCACTGTAACTGTTGTCTCAGCCGCCTATAAACTACGAATTTTTTTTTACTTATTGCATGCGAAGTAGACTGCGACTATGGTCGCAGTGTTTAAGAACAGCAGTCGCAGTTTCTAATTTGTGATATACAGTGAAATATACAGTGAAATATACTGATTTGAGAGGATTGCGATCATGTTCGCAGTATTATCTGTTTATATAGTTTAATTTTGGACTGCAACCATGGCAGCTGTTTATAACTTTATTGAATGCAAACGATCAAACTGTTTTATGACTGGACAGCGACCATGGTCGCAGTTTCATATGTAATATTATATGAGTACTGCGACCATTATCGCAGATAAGATGCAGAAATAATAACTATACGGCATACTTTATATGTATTTTAAAAATATGAAATTTTATTTATAACATAATATGGTCAGAAAGAGACCTTACAAAAAAAGAGCATTAAAAGCTGTCAACAGAAGACAAAATAACGTTGAATATCAGAAGATCAGGAAATCCTAATTCTCGTCGTCATCACCATCATAAGCAGATTCGTCGTCTTCATTCTCCTCGTCTTCCTGTTCATCACTTATTTCCTCATCATCTTCCTGTTTTTGAGGGTTTTTTGTTTATCGATAAACTCTCAGAATGGATCGTCTCTATCAAGCTCTTCCTCCGATCCGTGTCGAGAAAGCGAGCCTCCAGCATCAGAGGACATGCTTTCATCAAGCATGTCTCTGTCAAGTGGCTGAGGAATAATTTCCTCTTCACTAACCCACATGAAAATTTCATCATCCTCATGAAGAGGAGGATCAGTTAAAATATTATTTGATGTAGTGATATAGTCAAAAGGAGTGAAGTCCAGACTGGTATCAGATTCACTAGATTACCCTGAAGAAAGTGGACCGGTGGGGGAATGATTGAAGTTGAAATCTGAGTCTTCAGAGGAAGAAGATGGGGAAGACATGATTCAAGAATGAATTATTTTTTGGAAGTTTTTGAAATCAAATTGAAAAGGAAAAGCAAAAATATAGTTTTTAGATATGAGATAATATATTAGTTACAAGCACTATATAAAGGTAAAGAATGTGAAAGAATATGAATAGTAATAATAATTGTTATAGGTGACGGTTGAGTATGGGAAGAAGTGGTAAAAAAAATTAAATATTTAATTGAAGAGTTATGGCGGGAGAATTCGAAGAGTTCCCTTTTTCCAGAGGTTTACTATGTGAAGTACAAATTAACTTTTTATAGAATGTTTTCCTTATATCTTTAGATTACGTATGGTGCCCATCTTTCCTTTATCGAGATTAATATTAGTGCATCTCTTTTTTCGAGACTGTTGTTGTATCACGGTAGATAGAATATTAATTACTTCATTTAATTCAGTGTAATTAATATAGTATTTTTATAAGATGTGATATACGCGAACTGATCTCAGGGTCGCAGTGCTAATCTACTTTGTAAACTTATAAAAATCTGTTATATAAGGCATGCGAAAAAGGATTGCGACTTTGGTCGCAGTGCTGAAAAAAGATTGCGACCTTAGTCGCTGTTCTGAACGAAGTCGCAGTGCTGAACGATAGCATGTTTCGTCTGTTATTTTTATGGGAAAAAGGAATGCGACTAGGGTCGCAGACGTGATATAAAAAAAGAATGCGACTAGGGTCGCAGACGTGATATAAAAAAGTTTTTGTTATATTATGACTGCGACTAGTGCCACAGTCGTCATATAAAATTGAAAGTTATATTGTATTAATTCTGCGACGATGGTCGCAATATTCGAAAGTTTTATTATATTATGACTGCGAATACGATCGCAGACTTTGTAAAATAGTAAGAATTCTGTTACATAAGGCATGTGAAAAAAGACAACGTCTGTCGTCGGAGTGCTGAACGATATCATGTTTCGTCTGTAGTAGAATTAAGAATTTTATAACTGTAGATATATTCAGTTGAAAATTCTGTAGGTAAATTTTATTTGTGGATGAGTTTATGCTAGTTTAGAAGTAAAAAAGGGGTATTTTTTGTCAATTTGTTTCACGATTGCTTAGGCGGAATTTTTTTGATTTTTTTGGCGCCTACACTCTGCGGCCGATATGTGACATATATTTAGCCACGTCCGCCGGCTGAGAAACTCTCTCAGCTGGCGGCTGAGGTACAGTAACCCCTATATATATATAGTGAGTTGATCCCCTAAGAACAGTTCTCATAGATATCTGTGAGAACTTTCATGTGGTATGTTAAATTTGATAGACATTTGGTTTTATTTGATTTGATCTATCAGATCTGACGGCCCACATGAAAGTTCTCACAAAAATCCGTGAGAACCGTTCTTAGGAGGTCAGCTATATATATATATAATATATATATATATATATATATATATATATATATATATATATATATATATATATAGAAATGTATATCAGCCCACGGGCTGAGAGTACTCTCTCAGCATGCGGTGACGTGACTCAATTTGTCAGCTCACTAACTTGCGGCCCGCTTATAGGAAGAAGTTAAATTACCAAATACCCCTTATGAAAAGCTACTTTTTCTTTAACTTTCTTTATTGTTTATTATTTTTTTGCCCAAAAGGCAATTTTTGGAGCGCACGTTGTCAGACTTGTTTATTATTATTTTTTTCCCCTTTCTTTTTGCCGCTCTTTATATGATTTAGGTTATTGATTATAAATTATTTTTCCCCCTATTTCCTTACCTCTCTTTGTCAGATCTAGGTTCTCCTATATAGTTTATTTTTTTGTGTATATAATGTAGACAGAGACTTTGGTCGCAGTGTACATGGTTAATTGCGACCAAGGTCGCAATATTGTTATTGATAAAGAGGGCCAGCATCTGCAATTTAGGGTCGCAATACAATGACAGCGACTTAGGTCGCAGTACGTTAGGTAGGTGTTTCCTTTATATTAACACGCATATGTTGTTATTGATAAAGAGGGCCAGCATCTGCAATCTAGGGTCGCAGTACAATGACTGCGACTTAGGTCGCAGTACGTTAGGTAGGTGTTTCCTTTATATTGACACGCATAGCGACCAAGGTCGCAGTGTTGTTGTTGATTAATACTAAAGACCAGCAACTGCGACTAAGGTCGCAGTGTATTTTATTAAGACTCGGCCAACAACTGCGATTAAAGTCATATATATTTAAAAAAAAAGTATGACTGCTTTAATTTAAAAAATAGTCATATATATCCTTCATTTTAAAATTAACCTTAGAAAACAGATTCATATATATTTAAAAAAAACAAAATACAATTTTTAAACTTCTAATCCTCGTCATCACCATCGTAATCAGATTCGTCGTCAAGAGTATGACTGCTTTCGTCTTCCGTATCGCTTTCCGTCCCTTCCTCCTCTTCAGCGACAATCTCCTCTTCGCTTTCTTTCTCTTCATGTTTGTATTTTGGTTCATCAATGAACTCCCAGAACGGGTCGTCTGTATCAAGCTCATCCTCTGACCCGTAGCGAGGCATATCTTCAGAATTATACATCCAATCATCATTAGATGATTGGCTTCTTTCCGGTGAAGACGGTGGAGAAGACATTTTTTGAATCTATTTTTCGAACAGTGAGAGTAACGAGTTTGAGCAAAAATAATTTAGTATGTTTGTAATCCTTTGCTGATGACGCTTTATATATTTTTAATCCCGGAATTCCAAAGGTTTTAAGCTCTCAAACCACGTGAATATCTCCCAAACTTATTTTCTACCTTTTCCCAAAAATTGTATACTTCCTAGGTGACTGTTTAGTTATCCAAAACAGTTTAAAAGTTAATACACTATAACTTTAAATTACTTTGAACTCCAAAACAGTACATTATTGCGACCATAGTCGCATTGGGAACTGATAAATGATTAAGTAACTGCGACCATAAATTGTCAACCGTTAGTCATCAAATACTGTCCTTCGTATAATTTCTGAATGTTTGTCTGATCCTCCTATGAACAATTAAATTGGTGTTTACATATATTATGCGACCATGGACTGCGACTATGATCGCAGTACCGCGACTATGATCGCAGTACTTAACGAGAGTGATAGTATAATCACAGTTTACGTATTATTTTATATTTTTTTGTTCTTTATTTTGTGAATGTTGCCTTGTCTGATCCTCCTATGAACAATTAAATTGGTTTATATATATATATATTATGCGACCATGGACTGCGACTATGATCGCAGTACCGCGACTATGGTCGCAGTATTTAACGAGAGCGATAGTATAATCACAGTTTACGTATTATTTTATATTCTTTTTGTTCTTTATTTTTGACTGTTGTCTGAATAAGGACTGATTCTATAGTCGCAGTTCACCGTATCTTTTGTCTCAGCCGCCTATAACGTATGAAATATTTTTAATTATTGCATCCGTAGTAGGACTGCGACTATGGTCGCAGTGTTTAAGAGCAGCAGTCGCAGTTTGGATATGTAATTAAAAGAGCTTATAAGTTAATATAGTGAGAAAGAGACCTTACAAAAAAAATAGAATTAAAAGCTTTTAAAAGAAGACAAAATATAATTGAATATCAGAAGATCAGGAAATCCTAATCCTCGTCATTATCACCATCATAAGCAGATGCATCGTCTTCATTCTTCTGCTCTTCCTCTTCATCACTTATTTCCTCATCATCTTCCTATTTTTGAGGTTTTTTTGTTTCACCGATGAACTCCCAGAATGGATCGTCTCTATCAAGCTCTTCGTCTGACCCGTTGCTAGGAAGCGAGCCTACAGCATCAGAGGATATGCTTTCATCAAGCATGTCTCCGTCAAGTGGCAGAGGAATAATGTCTTCTTCACTAACCCACATAAAACTTCATTATCATCATGAATAGGAGGATCAGTTAATACATTATTTGATGTAGTGAGATAGTCAAAAGGAGTGAAGTCCAGACTGGTATCAGATTCACTAGAATATCCTGAAGATAAAGGACCGGTGGGGGAACGATTGAAGTTGAAATCTAAGTGTTCAGAGGAAGAAGATGGGGAAGACATGATTCAAGAATGAATTTTTTTTGGAAGTTTTTGAAATCAAATTGAAAAGGAAGAGCAAAAATATAGTTTTTAAGTATGAGATAATATATTAATAACAAGCATTATATAAAGGTCAATATTGTGGAAGAACATGAATAGTAATAATAATTGTTACAGGTGATGGTTGAGTATGGTAAGAAGTGGTAAAAAAAAATTAAATATTTAATTGAAGATTTATTGCGGGAGAATTCGAAGTACAAATTAACTTGTTATAGAATTGTTTGCCTATATCTTTAGATTACGTATGGTGCACATCTTTCCTTTCTCGAGATTAACATTAGTGCATCTCTTTTTTCTAGACTGTTGTTTTATCACGGTAGAAAGAATATTAATTACTTCATTTAATTCAGTGTAATTAATATAGTAATTTTTATAAGATTTGATATACGCGAATTGATCTCAGGGTCGCATGGCTAATCCACCCTAGTCGCATATTAAAAATCTTTTACATAAGGCATGGGAAAGAAGATTGCGACTTTGGTCGCAGTACTGAAGGAGGTCGCATTGTTGTACGATAGAATGCGACTAGGGTCGCAGACGTTATATAAAGAAGTTTTGTTATATAATGACTGCGACTAGTGATTGCGACTGTGTCGCGGTTGTCATATAAAATTGAAATTATATTGTATTAGGTCGCATAAAAACGTTTTGTTATACTATGAGTGCAACTAGTGACTGCGACTGTGTCGCAGTTGTTATATTGTATTAAGTCTGCGACCATGGCATGTTTTTTAAATTTTCAATGCTTCTGCTTATTTTACATTATATTGATCCAATTTTTTTAATTATATTTTTTGATGTATTAAAATTACGAATTTTATAACTGTAGATATATTCAACTGAAATTTTGTTTGTTCATGACTTTATTCCACTTTAGAATTAAAAAAGGGTATTTTTGTCAATTTGTTTCACGATTGTTTAGGCGGGATTTTTTTGATTTTTTTGGCGCCAACACACTGCGGCCGATGTGTGGCATATAATTCAGCCACATCCCGCCGGCTGAGAAACTCTCTCAGCCTGCAGGCTGAGGTATAGTAACCCCATATATATATATATATATATATATATATATATATATATATATATATATATATATATATATATATATAACTGTAGGGACCTAAAAGAGCAAAGCATAGTACATGTCCATGTATCAGGAATATCTTAATTTATGATGTTTTTCTGACTTGTAGGCTTCAACATCTGGTTGTGTTTCCTAAACTAACAATCATCATTGGGGTTCATGTGCAAAGCATAGTACTTGCTGACTACATGATCAAAATGATGTCAATCTGTTGTGCATCAGATGATTATTCATGTGCTGTTAGCATTTAAGTATATTCATTTTTACAGCTTTATATGATTGTTTCTTTCCTTGATCAGTTGATTGGGTTAAGAAGACACTTTCGGTGTTAGTTAGAAATACTAATAAAATGAGTTGGGTCTTTCTTTAACTACATAAATTTAAGCAGTTTTACTCTTAACCATGTTTCATAGTGAGGTATAAGAGAGTTTTTTAATATATATTTTATTTGACTCAGTTTCTTCTATTCATTAAGAAAATGAATTCTGGGGCAACACTGTTACGTGGACTATCAGCCTCATTTGTATCTTCTGTTCAGTACAGTGACCGACTTGGTTTTGCTTCTACTAACTTGGGCAGGCTTTATTGTTTTGCTTATTTTTGCAAATTGTTTGTAATGACTGTTTAGCCGAGTGTGTTTGTTATTTTTTTTTGTCAAACGCTACAAATAATTGGCTATGCATGACCATATGCTAGTTTCCTTATCAAACTCGTGGTTTTAACAGATATACAGTTGCGTTCCCCTCTTGCTTTGTATAACATTAAATTTTAATTATGTTTTGCACCGCATTTGTGTTGCAACTGCAATCGGTCAATGTGAGCTATGCAGATCGTTTGTACTTTCTTATGCTTCTCTCCAATTTAGTAACTGTATTTGATGCGATTTGCACTTGTAATTAGTGCCATGCTCACTGACATTGAAGGTTTTTACTAGTATTGGATACTTGAAACTTTTTTGTCCATTAATCTTGTGCCATAAAGCTTGTCAAGCTGCTTATAACTTCACCTGGAAGCACAGTATTCATTATGGCTAGTAGTTAACTCCTTAATGGGATGATAACAATATTCTATTGAAGTATTTATAAATGTATTTGCTAATTAACCTGAATGTTACCGAGAGTTCTTGATATATTATTAAACAGTCTTCAGCGTAATACCTGCCATTTTTTTTTCTAGTGTTCTGCTGAGCTTTGCAAAAAGAAACTTGTACCGAGTATCTTTTTTATCCACTGGATGTCTGAGGAGCAGTAGCTATGTTGAATTGTACTAACTTTGTTACTGCATCATAATAAAGGATAGGGTACGTCTAAAATTTCCATACAGAACGGGGAAATATCCTCTGTTTATGCTAATTAGCGGACATCATAATCCATGTACTATGCCATATTTTAATACATTCGTCGTAGTGTTATGTGGACAGTGGAAATAGGTGTTAGTCATGAAGTGACTGCAAGGGGAACCCTCAAGAGTTTGACAATTGACATAGGGACACACTCACACCATTACTACTTTTGTATGTGTCTATACAAATATAAGTCTCTACTCAACATACAGCAAATTGCTTCACAGTTTTATAAAATTGATTTAAACCTTTATCTGAATTTTTAATGACTCGAGTCATCTTGTGAAGTGTTGGTAAGAGGAAAGGCAGTCATTTTGATATGATAACTTGGTATAATATTGGAGTGTCAATGTGTCATTAGTGTCCGCAAAGTATAAAAGTGTCCGGTGTTTGGCTTATCAAAATTCTGAAACATGAATTTTTCGGGTTTCAATTGCTTGAGGGCCGATTGGGAGTTTGATAGGTACGCAGACACATTCTGTTGATGCAATTTAAGCTCATATGTCAAATGAGCAACCCTCCAAATTCTGTTATACCAGAAAGAGAGTCTAGATGCCTTTGTCAAATGTATGCTAACATATATACAGAATATATTTTCTTATGACAGTGCATCTAGTTCACCTCCCTGCCCAAAACAATCTGCGCTCCCCCCACCCTGTCGTTCAGAACAGCTCGATAGGATCATGACGTGATGGACTGGTAAAGCACAACCGTCTTTTTTTTCACACACACAATTTAGACTCTTCTAACACTTTCAGCATAATATATTAAGTGAAATATGTGTGCGGCTGTGGAATAAAGCACAAGCATTAAGCAGTGCAGCAGTGCACTGCTGAAAGAAATTTAGCAGAATGTGACAAAAAGTAGTGTGATATACTTTGTAGGATTTGATGATCCAAACCATTTTCAAACATTTACGAGTTAAATTTCAGTCATATTTTTAAATCTTTAGTTAAACTATTATATATCAAGAATGTTCTTTTAATATTGTTTTTACTATGGTTTTAGGATGTGTTGATAATCCCTCAATGTATTTTTTCAGTGTTGTGTTTGTCCTGTCATGGCTTATAGAGGATAGCTGATTTTAAATGAGAGTGAGTATATTGAGCAGAAGTGTTCAGTTTATTTGAGCAGAAGGTTGTTTGCACTTCAACACTAAGATCAGTCGATCTCAAAGGGGGCACATAATAGTATTGCATTCTTTATCCTTATTTTCTATAATGAAGGATACGGAAACATTTTGAAGGGTGCCTATTCAAAAGGAAAGTGGAATAGTAATCTAAAAGAGCTCAATGCTGAATGGCTGATAAATTGAAGAATAAACAATTATAAATTCCGTTAAGCTTCGTCTAGTGAATATTGAATGAAAGTAGGAACCCATTAAAGTTTGACTTGAAAAACAATGGCTTAGAGGAGGCCAATGATATTTTCAGGATTTTAGGGAGGAGGGAGTTTGAGGGCTGAAATTTGAGATGCTTTGTCACCTATTTTAAATTGTGGATTTTTCCATGTCTTTAGGATACACTTATTGGTTGTTAAAATAACAAGAAGATAACAAATATCTGACCAAGATACCTAATCACATAGGCTTCTTTAGATTTCGAGGTTAAATTTTGTTTTCTCCCTGTCATTTCCAGCAATCATTTGCCCCCTATCATATGCTGCTGCTTGGAAGTTGAAACATTGTCGGGTTATATTACAAATGTGGATGTTTGCTTGGAGGATAAATCGTAGTTTGTTTGAAGATAACTTGTCATTCTATTCACTTGAAACTCATAGAGTTGTGCTCATGCGACTTAAAATTTGCTTAATAGCAGGAGACTCCAATCTCTGTGAGTACTTCTGGTTGGTGAATACATGCATAGTCTTTAGATAGTGGAGCATAACTCAGGGACCTATATTTTTGAAGAAACATATTGTCTGATGTGATTTAATCATGCTTGAGGTTTTTCAATGTAAAGGTTGTGAGTTTACAAAAGGACAGGCGAGTCGGGTCGAAGTCTTTGTTGCATTTCGTTCATCTTTTGTGCTGCTGTTACAACTTTTATGTAGAATTTGCTTCAATTACTTCTGCTGTGATTTCCTATTTGTTGGGGATAAACTTTGTCCGGAGCTGAGTTATAGAGCATTTGATTATAAACTGACAATTTTCTTCGTTAAGCGGAGTTAGAGTATTCCTTTTAGTTTTTATTGAAACCATCTTTTTAGTTTCTAATTTGTTCAGTTGTAAGTTTCCATATTATAATTATCTAGGTGCCGCTCTTTTCTTTTTTGAACAGAGTAAGAATAAGGGAGCCATCGAATCGGATACGGATCGGATATTGTTTTTATCATATCTGTATCTGCATCCAACCTCCAGATATGAATACGGATATTGACGGATGTGAAAAAATGATATCTGTATCCGCTAAAATCGGATATCGGATATTAGCAAATCAGATGCGGATACTAATCGGATATGTAAAAATGGAACGATTAAAAAAAAAAACTAAACGGATATACTTATATTATTTTTCATCTCATCTATAACAATATTAAATGTGATACATATTAAGATATTATTGTGTACATATCAATACTTTCACCGTATGCATTGTCATTCAGCTTTTATAACAATGAATCACACGACCTCCAGTGCTAAATGTTCGGATTTCGAATCGGATAATTTTCACTATTATTTTTTCACCAATTCAAAATATCAAAAATCTAATGTCTTATTCCATTGAAGAATAGTCTCTTTCATACGGATATCATTATCAAGAACTAAATATTCGAATATCGGATCGGATATGAATAAGATATTATTTTTCATCTCTCTCCCCCTCCCAGTCGTGTGTGTGTGTGTGTGTGATCTCTCACGAAAAGATGAAGCACTTGAATGCAATCTTAAACAGGAAATGCTGCCTGTGGGCACCGCAGCAAAAGTTTGTGGGGGCAAGGGAAAAGGGCCATGAACATATAAACATAAAGCACTCTCCCATCTCTCCATCAAAGGAGCAAGATTTTGTTTCCCGCTTGTTGGCATGAGTCTCATGTCTCGTTCTCAATGATCTGATTGCTGGTGAGCGTGTCTGAGATGCCTTGTGTGATTACCTTCCATCATTGCCGCTGTGGACCGCATCTTTCTTCTTTGGGGGCCGAGCGTGTCTCTGTAATGCACGCCGCGCTCATCATGCCTCTCGAGACTTTCAGTTATGCCTTGAAGTTGCTGGCCACGGATACGTACTTCTTGTTGCCTTCCTATCTTCGCTTGACCGTAGTAGATTTGGGGTTTGGGATCGACGTTTACAAAACTGCGACAGGTGATCACGGAGCAGGTTCAGTGAAGAAGTTCACTAAATCTAACGTGGAACTGTCAGCATTCGTTAGAGCCAAATACTTACGAATAATGCTGATCAGACTCATAAGTATGGAAAAATGAAGACTGTCATTGCTCCATACTTATGGAAATCAAATGAAGCTTTTGATTTGGTTGGAGCCCATAATCCAACTCACAGCAAGTGGAGCAATCATTGCCAAAACTAACAGCAATCCTACACCAATTGTTAATTCTTAGGCCATCTCCTTAAGATTTGAACGCAAACCGAGGCCACCTAACTCAAAACAAACAATTAAGCTAGTAAAGTTTTGATTTTAGTTCCATAGTTTTAAATAAATTCTGTTAAAATCTTAAGGCCAGCCACCCAATTTAACCGGCGCCTATTACGTTTTGAGAGCAGCAGCATATTCTGATTGCCTGAAAACTGTGGCCTTTCTTTTGACTACCAGCTCCAAACACAACTGTCCCGCAATTGAAATGCAAAGTGTAGAGGACAAGAAGGTAAAAAAGAAAGAGAGATGATAAGATTCCACTTGTTTTTCTTTGTTTTTTTTATGTTTCATAGAGTTCTGAAATTGGAGAGAGGAGAAGAAACTGAGAGAGCTTGCTGTTGATTAGCTGGCAGTGACAAAATGTGAGTGTAGAAACAGTTGGCAATCTGTCAGTTAAAAAAAAAAAGTAGGCTTAAAAACAAGCTTGGGTTGAAGAGAAGCACCTCTTCCTCCTGCTACATAAAAGGGAAGCAAATAAAATAATGCAGAGATTCTGTGAGAGAGAGAGAGAGAGAGAGAGAGAGAGAGGCCCCTTTCACTTTTCTTTAAGCAGAGGAATTGGTCTTAGATTAAACAACCAAGGCCCTCTCTCTACCTGCCTTTGATTAGATTAGCTCTGAGATTACACATACTCTGTTTCACAGAGGAGCAGTTGACAGTAGTTAAGTCTTCTCCAAAAATAATATATGTGTTCTGCTTCTCTCTTTGTTGACAGGTAACTACAAAACCCATTACTCATTTCTCATTTCTCTCCTCTTTGGCGCTAGTTATCTCAATTCTGGTGAGTATATGTTTGTATGCTACTGTTTTCAACAGAGTTTGGTAATTTGAATGCTTATTTAGTTACCACTTTAGCTCAATTTGAACTCAATTTGAACTTTTGTTCAAAGGGTTTCTATGTTAAGAACAATGACATTTTTTGTTGGCAGGCCTAAAATTACTTGCATTGTCTCCTTTAGAACCCTAGCCTGGCTTGTACCTACCAATTTTTTTAGGAATTCCTTCAGAATTGGATACTTGAAGTGTTTTTTTAGATACCCTTTTCAGGAAATATTCAAAGGGTTTCCCTCATCATCCCCTTCTTTTGTTGTTGGAAAGCTTCAAATTTTTATGTTTTGTGGTCCATTTCAAGAAAAAAAAAAAAAAACCTAGTTTGAGCTACCCCCCACCTCCTTCATTTTTTTTGTCAAAATTCTGCTGAAACTCATGCCTCAAGTATTTTAAGGTGGAGCCCTTTTCTTTATTACTCGTCATCATTCAGATTTTCAGTCTGTTTCATAAGAAATTCAAGTTCTAGTCCACTGAGAGAGAGAGAGAGAGAGAGAGAGAGAGAGAGAGAGAGAGAGAGAGAGAGATCAGCTTTCTTTTGTTACTAACATATATAAGTGTTTATTGCTAGGTTTCTTTTCTTCTTTGCCTCCCTTTATGCTCTGGTGAAAGGTTAGCTTTCTTGTCTGTGGTTCACTTTGCAGTAGAATAATAATAGATGTAATCTCATTGTTTTTAAAGTTATCCAGCTGGTGGAATGGTAGATAATATGCTACCTTGTATTGGATTCTGCTGCCAAGAATTACTTTTGCTTTCAACCTCTATTGGTATAAAGCTGCCATGGTTATTTGTTCCTTGTTGAGTCCTACAAGAAATTAACCAATCAAACCCTTCTCCTTTAGTTAAAGATCATCATACCTCTCTTTGCCTTTGAGCCTAGCATTTTGTTGTGTTGTTTAGTTTCATTCTGATTTATGTGTGTAGATGATGACTGAGATTTCTGATATGAACAGCAAAGTAGGGATAGCTCTCTAAGTTGCCAATCTGAGAAGGTGATCGCAACCGTTGTGAGTTTGATGCCGGTTCGTAAAGAAGTTTCTTTGATGGAAGCACCGTGCTCTTCTGGAAGTGCTGCTGAACAATTCTTGGTGACTGATTGGGCTGCATTACAATCAGTTAGTGCCTCTACTGGCTTCTCTTCATACAATGTTGGTAATTCCAACATTCCAACAATTGAGAGACTTCCGAGCCTTTCGTGCTTCGGAAGTGAGAGCCTCCCAGAGATCATGAATTCTTTTGGGTTACCAGAGAGTACCCAAATGGCGAGCGCGATCTGTGCTCAAGACTTCTCTTCAACCATTGGGCATGGACCTGGAAAAAATCTCAAGGGGAAGAAGAGGAAAAAATTCCCTGAATGTGGTGGTACACAATCCCATTCTCCCGTTGTCAGCGATCAAGTAAGATGATTAATCCCTTCTTTCTTTATCTTTAAACATTTCCCCACTAGCTTCGCCCTTGTTCCCATCCCTTGGTAATTTTGTGTGTTGTTGTGCAGAATCTTGAAGTTGGACAACAGAACGATGTTCCAACTGAGACTGCAAAGAGCCTAATGGAGAAAGATGAGAAGAAACAGAAGAATGAAGTTAGCCCAGGTGTGAAAGAGAACCATGATTCTGCAAAGGAAGATTACTTTCATGTTCGAGCAAAGCGAGGCCAGGCCACTAACAGTCACAGCCTTGCAGAGAGAGTATGCTACTGCTCCAATGTTCATGTTTCCATCCTATCCTTTTTGCTTTAGTTCAGTTGTAGATTTGATTTCCATCTTCTTATAGGTGAGAAGGGAAAAGATCAGCGAACGAATGAGGCTTCTCCAAGACCTTGTTCCTGGATGCAACAAGGTAACTCAATCTTCAGGCTTTTTGGACGTTTATTTACATCCCTTGTTATGCTTTGTTCTCTATCGTTAACTTGGTTATTATTATTGTCATAGATTACTGGAAAGGCAGTGATGCTTGATGAGATAATTAACTATGTTCAGTCACTCCAAAGACAAGTAGAGGCATGTTGTAAATCTTAACCAATTCTTTTGTTTTTTAGAGGAGTTGATGATCTATAAAAAGATCGGCAAGATATAAAGTTCACAAACCTTGTTTGATTTCATTGCAGTTTCTATCAATGAAGCTTGCTACCGTGAATCCTGAGATCAACTTGGATATCGAGCAGATATTTACAAAAGAAGTAAGATCAATGAATTTTCATGGTGCTGAATTGCTCTTCTTTTGTTCATGTTTTATTGACTTGTTTCCTAATTTCTTCATAGAATCTTTATTCAAGATATGGGAGTTCATCAGCCCTTGGCTACTGCTCACAGATGGGTACATCCCATCTGCAGTTGCAACCAGGAATGTCGATTCCAAGCTTACCCAATTCCAGGGACCTGCTTAGAACCGCGACCAACCCTCAGATTTCCCCATTGGCTCAGGTGCTAAAATCATTTCTTAGAACTGTCATTCGCTTTTTCACCAACAATGTGTGCTTATTTCAATCATCGCAATGCAGATATCGGCTCCATGGGATAATGAATTTCAGAATGCTCTTCAAATGGGTCTCATTCCGAACCTTCCTCACAACGGAATGGAGCTGGATAACAATGGTAAATCTCCATAAAATTGGCTTGACATAATAGTCTTCATTTTGGCGTCAAGGTTTTGAATATTTGTTTGGTTTTCGTAGGTTCTATGAAGCTGGAGTTGTGACCTTGGGAGAGTAATCAACATGTGTGATTCCTCCAAACTTGGGGCTGTTATTATTACCTTTGATTGTGGAGTTTCTAGTGAATGATGATTTCATAAACAAAAGAGTGTTGTATAGTTTTATAGGTCTAACCATTTGTCTTCAAATTTTAGAAGGACTGGCATGGTTGTATTCAGGATTGCAGAGTTGATTGGTTGGTGTTTATTAATTGTGTGTAGAAGTGATATAGGAAAATTGACATCAAGTTGAGTCATTTATTTATTTCAATGGTTTGTTGTAGTTTTTAAAAGAACATCAAAGTATTGATGATGTGGGATTAGAGAGGAGAGCTCATCTATGGTTAATTTGTACTTTTTGCTGATTGATTGTTCTTATCAATACTAGAAGTCATGTTGCCTTACCATTTCATCTCATTTAACTCAGTTTCAAATAGAAATGTACTCTGAAAATTGTATCAAAATGCAGGATCTGAAATTTCTAGCCAAAGGCTCAACAAACTAATTGGGAACTAGCTAGTGGCTTTCAACAGTGTATTTTATGTTGGGTGTATGCATGCATGATCATAATAGATGAGGGTGTGTTTGCATGTAAGAATTTATTTGGGAATTTTAGATTCTCATGCTAATTTTTGGGTTTGATATAAACTTACTCAATATTTTGAGAATATTAGATTCTCGTGGGAATCAAATTTTCTTATTTCATGAAAAATATAATTTCCACTGTGGAAGATAGGTATTCAATCTCATCTCACGAGTTCATGAAAAAATTTATTTCCTAAAATAGCGTTATTTATTCTTTTGATCTTTTACTCGTTTCTTGTCTTCTACCAACATGGTAATTACTGCCACCATCGCCTTTGACTGTCTTTGCCACCACAGCGACCACCATCATCGACCACTGCTCACTGTCACCACCACGAACCATTGTCACTGGTGACCATTGATTGTTGCCACCAACCTACGAATGCCACCACGGCCACCATTGTTGAACATCGCCTTCGTTGTAGGCCGCCATCGCTACATACCTCAGTCACCATTGATCATCACCACTGATGATAGCAAAACACCACCAACCACTGATCATCACCTCTATCGTCATTGTTGCCATCACCGACCACCACCACTTTCACTTCAATCGTGAACCACCATCGTCGGTTACCATTGCCATCGCAGACCACTATCATCGTCATCCTAATCGTCGACCACCGCTCCACCTTAATCGTGGACCATCGTCGCTATATTACTTATTGTCGCAGTCACTACTGACATTGTCGCAGTCACCACTGTCACTGATGCCATAACCACGGCCAACACAACTATCACTGCCATCACATTCACTTGTTTATTCACTGCCACAAACCTGTTACTAAAAAATTAGTTTGGAAAAAATATATTCAAGAAAATCATATTCCTAAAAATCTTTTAAATGCACCAAACACAATAATAGTTTATTTGACTGGAATATTTTAATTATACCAAACAAATAGTGTAATATTTCTAGAATTTTAATGCATCTAATTTCTGAGAAATGAGAATATTGCATTCCGTGTACCAAATGCACTCCATTTGGATCCCAGAAAAGAGAGAGTTCAGACCTTCTTCTTCTTTCTGTTTGGATTGAAACTAAAAAGAATGATAGGACCAACAACAAAATTGAAAAACTTTAGCTGTCACATCAGATCCTTTTTCCAGCTCGATTCCAAGTCAAATTTGGAACCCCCCGCAATTCCAGGAGCCAAAGAGTCCAAATGAATCTCTCTAGTTAAGAACAGGTAAAAATGTGGGTTGAGACTCGATGTTTGACCCTCAATCAAAACCTGACCCGAACTGAAAATGATTGGGTAGAATCTAAGTATATGTACTTGGTACATGACCCGTTAACTTGCGGGTCTAACAAGAATAAACCCAACTCAAATTATTATTGTTAATACTATTATTATTATTATTATTATATTTTATTTGATGAACAAAGACAGTAGACTTTTTATTTCTAACTCAACTCTTTTATCAATGAGTCATACTTTAGTGACGGTTGCGTTGATTTTAGTATTGTTTTATATAAAATTTAAATGCATATTAAGTTAGAGTATGGTGTCAAATTTGTCGGACTTGTGCCTGACCCAATTAGATGGCATCTTTTGGTGGCATTCAAAGACAAGTAACCAAGTAAATACTATAAACTTGAAATCTCATTCAAGTGAAATATCACCAGTGGAGTTTTCTTGCAATAATGTGGAGATTAGTATGATCATTTAGATCGGTATAACTGAAGCTCACGTACAGCTCTGTGATAAAAGAGTGTGTTTCGACTGTGTAGGGACTTTAAATTGTGCTCCAAAACTCGATACCCAACACGAGAGCTTACACTTTCATGGAGTTTGGATCGAAAAATTAGACTTGGAAGTCTTATCTAGTCAAGTTCAGATTCCGATATGACTTTTTTAAACTCAAAACGGGATAACAAGCACAAAATGAAAATAAATATATGAAACGGAATTCACTGTCACATATTTTACTATGCTGAATTACAAAAACTATAAAAATGAAAAGTTGATGTAACTACCGTTTAAGAAATAACTTGCATCTATTTGTATTTTTATATTAAAATAATGTATATATTTTTTCAATTTGCATCTATTAAAATTGAAACTACCATTTAAGAAATAACTTCAAGCTTAAAATCCAAACCCAATGAGAAAGAAGAGATTTAGACCCAAATTTGAGTGTGCATCTGAATTTTTTATTGGAGTCGGTTTGAATATTACATGAATCCAACTTGAACCAACCGATTACAATTTACACCCCTATTTTTCCCTTTCCTTTTTTTCCCTTGGCCTCAAAATCGAAAACCCCCCTCTAATATAAATTAATATTACACCCCTGGACTCCGCGAGGCCCTGTATTTATACATGAGCTAAGGCCTCTTTATAAAAAAAAAATAAAATAAAATAAAATTGAAATAAAACGCAATTAGAAAGTTTACATGATCAGGACTGCAGGAGGACCGATATGCAATAATGCAAGAAAAGCCCATTCCTTTGAGTTCTAAAAGGCAAAATCTCCCCCAAATGCTAAAAGGCAAAAGCTTAAAATTGGACCACAGTCCAAAATTTCGGATGCGCGAAATCTGCATAGCGAAACCGTGAGTTACCCCAACTCCTGATGAATTGATAAGTTTAGTATTTTACCTTCTTTTGGGTGAATATTTTGGGTGTGATTGTTGCTGCTGTAACTTTTTACCTCCTTGAAACCCTTTTGATGATTCTTTTTTCATTAGCTCTATTTTTCTGATTGCACATGTGGGTTGTATTGCATTTATTATTTAATTTACTTAGGATCTGGTAATTTTCTTAAAAGTTATGTTTCTTCATCAGTACCATGAAGAACAATTAGAAAGTGAAAAAATAGTGGTGCTAGGACAATTGACCTCTTCATTAGTTCTATGGGAACCCTTTAAAGATATTATGATTGTTATGGCCCCAACTAGTGACAGTGATGATGCCACATTTGGCATGTTACAGTAGTCATTTTTGTTAGTTTTGCCAAATTTTGTATCAAAGATTTTAACCATGGAAAGGGCTTCTTCGAGCAGAATGGTTGCCATCTTGAGACTGATAGAACTTTAGAGATAATAGTTACAGGCATGAACTGTCCAAAGGAAGAGAATTGACAGCCGATAGCCCTCAACAGACAGCGTAGAAATATGACACAACAGGTCCATAACTGACATGCCAATGAAACAGAAAAAAGTAGGGTCATGTTCAAAGATATGTAAAACTACAGGCATTAATTGTATTTTGTAGTTGTCTTTTCTAAATTGAAAGAGACTTGCTAGTCTTAGTCCTTGGTGTGCATTGGAGTATATTATTATTCCGAGAAGAAGTAAAATGTAGCCACGAGTTTTGTTAAAGTGAGAATAAACCAGGTACAATACGGTTGGAGACCCATCTCATCACAATTATAGTGGTCCAAACACAAATAGTTGCATAACATACATGTTTGTAGATTAAAAAAAACACAAAATATACATTACAAATTGTTTTCCTTTTTAGGAGTAAAGACCGTAACCATTTTCTTAAATGCCAGATTAAGAGCTCATACAAGAAGAAATTTCTATTAGGAATACTTTATAAAACAACCAAACACCAAAACAACTGGATGAATGTAATATCCCTAATGTATAATACATGATTTAATATGTATAATAATATTTTAACATATATATGATTTGTATTAAGAGTTATTATTATTTTATGTGGGTTTTGATAATTAATTGTTATAGATTTCTATTGTTATCAGTAATTATTTTAACTAGCTATTAACATGCAGTTGATATTGACTATTATTAATGTTAGTATTATTACTACTACTACTATTAGTATTGTTATTATTATTGTGGTTGTTATTGTTAATAATTATTATTATTAATATAATTGTTAATTATTACTATGATTAATGTTATTATTAATTACTATTACTAATATTAGTTGTGGTTGTCATTAGTACTAATATTATTATTATGTGTTATTATTATTAATAACATTATTATTGTTATCGTTTTAGTTATTTTTATCTTCATCCTATACCCAAACCCATTAGCCTATACCCGTTACCCAATATCCAAACCCACAACCCAACTCCCATAATCATATCTATCTAATTCTAATCCTAACTAACAAATCCTAATCCTAACAACCCTATCCTAATCCCAACCAAATCCTATTCTTCTTTTCTTCCTTGTACATCCACCCACCTCTTCCACCCATGCAGCACATAACCGCACGGTGCCTCCCCTGTGCGTGCACGAACCCCTCCATGGCCGAGCGCCGTACAACCGAGCACCCACAGCCACTTCGGCCTTTGTCCCCTACACCACCCAACACCACCTCTCCCCTAGCTCCTCCACACAGCCGCACCTCCCCAACCTTGCCCCACCGTGAACCAATCCCCACCTCCTCCTCCCTTGTGGCCGACTCCACCACCCCCTCATCCCTCCTCTGCATCCAGGCCGGCAACAACGCGCAAGATCTCCTTCCTCCGCTGCTGGAACCCACCAACCTGCCCACGGCTCCACTCACCTTTCCCACTCCTCTCCATCGCCATCCACGCCTTCCGCCATCACCTCCGGTGAACCTCGAAGCCAGCACCACCCATTGCGTCAGCCTCATGGCCGTCCCCTCCCCTTGATCGTCTGCCCTTTCCTCCGTTAGAGCCACTGCGGCCTCCGCGAGTCCTCCAGCGAGACCGCGGCAACCTTCCTCCCATCTCCAGTGAGATGTGCACCTCCTCTATCTCCGCCGATTGCTGCCAGCGAGCACTTGCCATGGCCGAGCACTCTCTTCTTTCCCCCTGTGGACAGTGTGTGAACTCTCTCTCTTTCATCCTATGATTTATATGTGTGTAGGTGTGTGTTTTTTTAGTTAATGTGTAGTGTATGTTCGGGTGTGTGTGTGTGCATATGAATTATTTGTGTTGG
Source organism: Agave tequilana (assembly GCA_038442645.1). Lineage (NCBI taxonomy): Eukaryota > Viridiplantae > Streptophyta > Magnoliopsida > Asparagales > Asparagaceae > Agave > Agave tequilana. The sequence continues at coordinate 28,065 of JAVJIF010023127.1, forward strand.
TTGGGTGCATGAGTGTGTGTTGTGTGAATTAGTGTTTGTTGGATATTAATGTGTACATGTATGTGTGTGGGTGTGTTTGTATTGCATGATTGTGTGTGGATGGGTATCTATTGAGTGCGTGTTTGGTTACGTGTTATAGCGTTACAGTTCCGCTCGTGAGATCCGGACTCGACTCGGATTCGTGTTCGCTGTGAAGCCGATATGCTGGTGATTCGAAAACCGACACACGAGATGATTCGAAGATTCGTACCGGTTCGTGCAGTGAAGACCCGACGGTGATTCAGATCCAAAACCGCGTCATTTCGTGTGAGTGTTTATTTCTTTATCCTGTTATCATTTATTTTTAGATGGTTCTTTATTTAATATTTATCGATTTAAAATTGCATGAGTGTCTTAATAAATCCTGATTTAATAATTGAAGTTATTAATGAGATCATCTTATTTATTATTTCATGTGATTGGATTATTTCGATTTTAATAAATTTAAGTGTTAGTCATCTTGATATGTTATGCATGATATGGATCCATCAGATGTATTGAGATTGACAACAGTGATCGATTCTGTTTATTTGTTGGGGGTTCAAATAAATGTATAATATATTTTCTATAGAAGATTATTACTACCATTCTGGGGAGTAGACACGTTATAGACGATGAATTGGACATATTGTTAATGGCTAACTTATGTAAAGTTAGTATCTTATTACGAAGATGTGGGTATTCGTATTTATCGATTTTTAGGATTATTTGATTTAACTAGATCTATTAATGGTTGGATTGGTCAGTGTACTAAATGGTAATATAATTTGAGTTGAGGTTTGAGAGCAGACCAGATCAATTAGGAAAGTGAATTTTACAGATACATAATTAACTATTAGTCTCAGATGATTATAATGTCGAAGAGTTGTTTATTTCAGTGATGATAGATCAGATGTGTATTTAATGTTAATGTATGTGTATTTTAAATTTTGTTATTGATATGTGAGTTATTCATCAGATTTGATTTCTTTTATTCGATAATAATTTAGAGGGGATCTTGGACTTAGACTCGTCAGTAGACTCGATTGGAGAAGAGTTGACTTTGGTTTGAGAAATATATGTTTGATTGGACTGATTAGAACTAGTGGATTATATATATACACATTTGATTAGCTACCTTGGATTTGGATCCTTTTGATTAAGCAAAGTGCGAGTTGACCGATGATTTTGATTGGATTTGGATAGTGATGACTGTTTAGATATGGTGGACTATATATTTATTTTAGATATTGAGACTTGCATACATCAGTGCATTAGAGGATGGACATATTGATTACTTAGATGATTAAAGTAAATTGATAGTAATTAGAGAACTGTGTTATTGATCAATTGAGGTTCGTAATAGGCAATGAACTGAATACTTGATGGTTACAGTGACTGTATTAAGATTATGTGTTAAAGAGGCTTGCTATAGTTATATACTAGTGCAGATGGATGAGACTGTCTATTGATCAGTGTTCAGACTTGATATAGTAATATTTCATATTACTGAAATTACTGAAAAATATTGTTATTGTCACCGTATCGTCCCATTAATTGAAATAACATGGTTATTGATTGTTCTAAATAATAATAAAATAGACAACTTATACCAGGATTGGGGAAATTGATGGAGGAGACATTGTCTATATTTTAGGTGGACCTAAAATACAGGTTGCACAGCCAAGATTCGGTTTCACTGCAGGGTTCCGCGGGATGACTGACATCCCGTATTGTTTTTATTGGTATTGTTATTGACTACCTAGAGGTAGGACTTAGTTCATTGTCAGGTGATTGGGTCGTAGTTTCGAGTATGTACGGAACCCACCTAAAACATGAACAATATCTCTCCTTTTAGTTTCAATAACATAGGAGCTCAATTAGCACGCGTGGTAGGCGTAGTATGAGATACGTCTACTGCATGTGACAATTGGTATTTGCAGACATAATAAATAATAATGAACTGTCCATAATGTACTATGACTGATTGTGTTCGCCTGATACATGTATGCTATGTTGGACACCGATGATACCATAACCTGATTGGACATCTAATTCTGTTACTATCTGCCTTTATTATTATTCATATATGTTATTGCGTTCTTGATAATCTGATTGCATTATTATTATATTTGTATTTCATCACATTATATGCACGTGCACCTTTCTCTTTATTTTACACACTCATTGAGAGTTCTGACTTCCTGAATTTGCACATCCAGGTTTATGGTTATTTTTATTACCGATCAGATATTTGAGGAGGATCATATGTATTACGAGAAATCTGATGTTTACTCTATTTGATCCCAGGGTATTCTTCTTGTACCTTTTATTTCAGTCATTTTCTTGATTCTCTATATATAGGACTCAAGACTTTATTCCGTTTGTTTATCCATGTACTATTATTGTGTAGCGATTTATATGTCATATTACAGTGATGTTAATTCTTCATAGTTGATTGATATAGTTTGTTCAGGTTACTTTAGGTTTAGCGTGTATACGTGGGGTATTCTCCTCGCGTATATACGTCGCCGATTCTCGTCGCAACTCTGTTTCCACGTATTTTGGGAAGCGGAGCGAGACAATGAATGAGCGATCCTAGCGGCTCAACCAGTCACCGGCAATTTGGTCTTTTATGATTCAACTATTTGTTCATGATGGTTGAACTTGGTTTAGATGGGGGGGAGAAATCCTTTAGTTATGTTTGCGATTCATGTATATGTTAATGAGTTGATATTTGTTAAAGCTTGTGAAGAACTCTTTGTTTGTGCATTCGATACCTTCCCTAGTAGCATGTTCTAGTCTCAATCTATACGACTTTTTTTCTCTAAAAGGTGTGAAAAACCACTAGTTTTTAATGAACAATTCGGTTTGAGTCAGTTGGTTCAGCTGGTCCATAGAGGAACGAACCAGTTCAGCTGATTTTCTGATACTTTCTGATTTTTTTTTCATGAACTCGAGTGAAGTGACTGGTTCCACTTGAACTGGATTAGATCGCGAGATTTGACTACATTATATCAGAATAGTTAGAGTAAAGATCGTTTTGAGTTAGACCATGTCCTACCAATTCAAGTGCATCTCCCACATTAGGTGCAAAGGGGATTCTTTCTTTCTTCCTTCCATCCTATTAAATTAGTTGAAAAAACTGAATTGTGTATATTATTGATGAGGGTAATGTCTAAATATATAGGCTAATTAATTACATGATAAGAAAACCCCTACTCCTAATACAATTAGTATTGTATAATCCTAATCACAATTCTAATTTCTAACCTCCCCTCGCAAACTCATAATGTTGGAAAAATTGTGAGTTTGCACAAAAGAAAAAACAAATAAAGAATCTTAAAGATATTTGCTGAAAATTTTTAAAAGTTTTTGTTGACCCCACATAACTGATGAATAGAAGTTGTATTCTTTAATTTTCCCTCACAAACTCACGATGGATGAAATGTCATGAGTTTGGGTGAGTGTGGATGACAAGGAGATGCCGACGATTGAAAGCGCCTTGTGAAGGAGAAAGAGAGATTCTGATCGATAGGAGCACGTTCTGAAAGTTAACTTAAGTCTCTTTCGCATGTCGTAAGATAGACTTTTAGCATGTCGCAAGACGGACTTTTATGCACTCTGGCTATCACTGTGCTATGATGGAGTCATCTGCTCCTTGCCAAGCTCTTTCATAAAATTCTTCAGCCATATTAACTCCTTACAAGTTTCTATCGTAGTAATATATTCGGCCTCAGTCGTAGACAAGATGACTATCATTTGCAGCCTTGACACCCAGCTCATTGCTCCACTTTTCAAAGTGAAAACATAACCAATATTATTCTTCCGACTATCTACATCACCCGCAAAGTCAAAGTTTAGATATCTGTGCAGACGAACATCTGTGTCATCATAGCACAATTCCATATCTGAACTCCTTTTCAGACATCTCAGAGTCCACTTTACTTCTCTCTAATGCTCTTTCCCTGGATTGCCCATATACATGTTGACAACTCCAACAACTTGACCGGTATCTAACCTCGTACAGGCCATAGCATACATCAAGCTACCCACAACTGATACATATGGCATCTCTAACATGAGAGTCTTCTTATTTTCTGTTGTCGGAGCTTGTACCTTTTGAGAGCTTGAAGTGACCACTGAGCGGGACGTTTACAGGCTCAGCATTCGACATGTTAAACCTCTTTAGCACCTTCTCCTCGTACTCGGCTTGTGATATCTTCAACAGCCTATTTTCTCTCTGTTGATCCTCATTCCAATAATTTTCTTCGTTGGCCTCGAGTCTTTCATTGAGGATTCGTTCTATAACTTGGCCTTAAGATTCACAATCTCTTTCATGCTTGATTTGGCAACAAGCGTACCATTTACATACAGTAGTAGCATGATATAGGAATTCTCAAACCATTTGAAATAACAACAATGATTAAGCTTGCAGCCTTGTGAATCTGCTACTAATCATGAATCTGTCGAACTTCAGATACCACTGCCTCAGAGCCTGTTTCAAGGCATAGAGACTTCTTGAGCTTGCAAATCAACTGCTTCTTTCCCAGCATGATGTAACCCTGTGGCTACATCATATAGATGTCCTCCAAATCATCATAGAGGAATGAAATTTTAATATCCAGTTGTTCTAAATGCAAGTCTTTTACTGTCACAATGCTCAGAATAGATCTAATAGTAGTTAGTTTCACAACAAGAGAGAAAAATCTCGGTAAAATCAATACCTTCCCGCTATTGAAATCTTTTCACAACCATCCTCGCCTTGTACCTCTTTGTGTCATCATGCTCTTTCTTCAACCGATAGACCCACTTGTTATGTAGGGCTCGCTTACTTTCTGGCAGTTCAACCAAATCCTATGTTTGTTTCTTTATGAGAGACTCTATCTCATCATCCATGGCAAGCTCCCACCTGCTCTTGGCTTCCGCATGTAAAATCTTTTCATAACACTCGAGCTCACCACTATCAGTTAACAACAGATAGTGTAAGAAAGGAGAAAATCTCTTCGGAGGTCTAATCATCCCGGTTGATCACCTCAACTCGCCTTCGGGGGTCGGAGGCTCTACTCGTAGTCTCTTCCATTCTGGAATGCTCCGGACCTTCGCATGAACATCATCAAGTTCGACGAACTCTGAGTCCGCCGCATCCTGTTCTGGAGTGCTCTGAGATGACACTCTGGGATCCTTCTCCAGAGTGTTCCTGTTCGTCAGTAAGTCCTTGTACACCCTCTTCTCATTGAATACCACATCTTATGCCTAAGGATCTTTTGGTTTTCTGGATCCCAAAACATATAGCCTTATTTACTTATTCTGTACCCAATGAAGATGCATCTCTTAGACTTCGGATCTAACTTGCTCATGCTATCTACGCAGGTGGTTTGGATTTACCTCTTTGCCGGTCCATGCTTCCTCACGAATTCCACAGTTCAGGGGCACCGATTGCCCTCTGTTGATCAGATATACTGTTGTGTTGATTGCATCTGTCCAAAACTATTTGGGCAATCCAACGTGTATCCGCGTGTTCCTGGAACGCTCCAATATTGTCCTGTTCATGCGCTCTGCCACCCCAATCTGATGAGAGTTTTTCGGAACAGTCTTCACTTTACGGATTTTCCTACTCGCGCAGAACTCTTCAAATCTACCATCACGGTATTTCTCTCATTGTCGGACTTCAAGCACTTAAGCTTTGACCTGTTTCATTCTCAACTTGGATCAACCATTTCTTAAACGCATCGAACACATTTGATTTGTGCTTCAAGAAATAAATTCAGACCTTTCTACTTAAATCATCAATAAAAGTTATAAAATACAATGAGCTTCTGAAAGAGAGAACTGAAGCCTTACCCCATACGTCGGTATGAACTCACTCCAACCTTTTTGTCTTCAGAGTCTTTCTCATCTTTGAGGAACTGACTTTCCTCTGCTTCCTGTAAATGCAGTCTTCATAGAAACCTACGTCGATAGATTTCAACCCCGGTAGCTTATCCTTGGAGAGCATAACCTTCATTTCCTTCTCGCTCATATACTCAAGTCTCTGAAGCCACACTCTGGCATCCAACTCTGATGAAGCAACTAAAATTGATGCTCTGAAACCCGACATCATGTTAAGGGTGCCTTCTTGCCGTGTGTGTAACGCCCCGATCCGGCAGGTACGGAGACGTTACTGCGACGTATATACGCAGGTCAGAAATACCCTCACGTATATACGCTAAGCATCAGCACAGGCAAGAATCAGAGTACGGAAGCACGTGATGCATTATACATTCCAATACATGAGTACAATTACAAAGTTATCACCAGATGTGACAAATATTACAAGAATATTACATCACCAATATGGCGCAATTGCGGGAATACAAAGAGAGGTACAAGTATGAACAGTACAAAAAGAGGCTCAGAGTCATAACAAGAAAACTCTAGAGCCGAGCAGGGGGGCCTGAAAGGATGAGGCTCTGGACGGTCTGCTGGAGATCCACGCTACCGCTGCGCCACTCTGATCAGCAACTGGGAGAATCCACACGCTCCAAGCTCCAAGACCTGGACATGAGGATTCAGAGGAGTCAGAACTCCCCGGCGAGTGGTGATGCGAAAGCCAAGTGGCGAGCATAGGTAAGCAAACACAAGGTATAATACGACAAGAGCAGAAAACTGGTGGAATAGAATATAAGTAGAAGGCAGGATATGAACAGGTATAGTATAGTAATCATAAAACAGGAAATCCGAAGTAAAACTTGATGAATGCAATTGTGGCGAAACAAGTGGTATAACCAAGTTGTAGAGCAACATAACAAGTTATTATCTTGGCATTTTATTATTATTACTCGTCTGACCCATATATCTAGGTATGTGTCCTGGTGTACATCTCAACACACATACATCCATATATAAGTAAGTCGAGGTTGATTATGGAAACCAACGGGGGTATCAATGAACAATGTTTACAGTGGGTCCCGTACATACCCGGGACCACGGCCCAAGATTGTTTCGTTGCTAGGTGGACGGAACCTGCCGCAAGGCGATCAGGAGGGTCTTATAGAATGCCCTTATCAAGATGGTACCAAGAAGGAGGGAGCCAGCACTCCCCTCGGTCGCCTGGAGGCCCACAGGTCAGACCGGAAGTTTTAGTTGCACAACATGCCTAGTACCACTGTAAACACGAACATATATTGATAGCCGCAAGTTTTCCCCGACCCGATGCAAGTTGTTCCTTTTAAGATTTATTATGTAATTATCAATTTACGGGAATAGTAAGTGCAAGACATGATCAGGAGTTCAGGAGTACATGAGTACTATAGATTCAGGTCGCTGTATATATAATACAGGATAACAAGTATAAGATTCAAGTCACTGCATGTAATGCATGATAACAAGTATAGTATTCCCGTAAATGTGATAATCACAGGTCAAGTATTAATATATCAAGAGGCAAGTGATAAGTCATGTCATAATAAGAAGTAAGTATCAAGTAGCAAGTCGGGTGTCAGGTGATGACACAACAGTTGACAAGTGTTACAGACAGGTGTCAGGTATCAACATGCCAATGACAAGTGATCAGGCAGGTGACATGTAGTAAGTCATGTCATAACAAGGAACCAGTGATAAGAGATAACATAACAGAAGCAGGTGTCCAGTAGTAGCATGGTAAATGATAACACATCAGTTGTCAAGTGATACATAATGCAAATACAAGTTGATCCGATAAAAGAGGAAAATCGAATGGAGGCGAGGACACTCGCCTAAATCTTTAGAAAACACAGTGAAATCCTCGATCTCCGGAATCTAGGAAATCAACGCGTCAACGCGTTAAAGAGAAAGAGATAGAGAGAGAGGGGAGAAAATCAAGAGAGAAACAGAATAAGAGAGAGGAGAGAGAATGTGAAAGTTAGAGAGAGAAGTCCATGGAGAGAGAGTACAGGGAGACGCGGGTTTGAGAGTGAGACGCGGGGGTCGCAGACGCGGGGGTCGCAGACGCGGGAGTCGCGTCGAGTAGATGCCACAAACGCGAGGTTCGATACCCGCGTTCAAGTTATAACACAAGAAGAACGCGGACGCGGTCGTGGGTTCCGCGTCGCATTAGCACAAGAAGAACACAGACGCGGGCATGAGCTCCGCGTCGTGTTGATACAAGAACGCGTGGATCGCGTTAAAGAATTGCTTGAACGCGGGGGTGAGCCGCGTCTAGCAATAGAGTGAGAGAGAGACAGGACAAGAGAGAGGGAGACAAGGAGTGAGACGCAGGAAATGGGGAGAGAGGGACGCAGGTTTTGGAATCAAAGGAAAGGAAAAAGAAAGAAGGAAAGAAAGAATGAATGAAGGGAAGAAAGAAGGAAAGGAAAGAAGAATGGAAGGGGGATGGTAGCCGGCGACGGCCGGCGGTCACCGGCGACGGCCGGAGTTGGCCGGAGAAGGTGACCAAAGCTCCAAGCCCAAGCAAATTGTGGGGTGCAAGTGTAGTTCATTTGGTGAAAATGGAGTTTTGGAAACGAGGCTTCGGAGAACGAAGCTATACCTCGTTAGAAAGAGTGTTCCGAGGAGAGAAAGATGGCGTGATTCGTGGTGGCCAAGGTGGTGTAGGTAGTGGTGGAGAAGGAGGAGAAGGTGGTGGTGGAAATGGGTTACTTTGGTGGAAAGAGAGGAAGAAGAAGATGGTGGAGATGGTGTTGTTGTGGTTGTTATTGGAATGGAGGAGGAGATGGAGGAGAAAGAGGTGGTGGTGTTGGTGGAGGAGATGGTGGTGGAAATGGAGGGGGAGAGGTGGAGCATGGCCGGCCAAAGGAAGCACCATGCTGTGCTCGTTGGCTTGTTGTTGGCTGGAAGAGAAAGATGGAAAGAAATTAATGAAAGAGAGAGAAGGAGTGGGGGTTTATATATATAAAGGAGTTTTGGAGAAATTACAAGTTGCCATTGGGATTCATATTAAATGAAACATGCGTTTCATTCAAAGGGAATGGGCTGCGTCCCCATCCAACAAAGACTCGCGTCTGGCAATTGCCCAGACGTGAGGATGAAAACTCGCGTTTGGGAAAAACGCGAATACTGCGTTTATAGAAAGGACAAAAGTCAGATTTGACTTGATTGGAATTGATTAGCAGCGCATTAAATGCAGTATGGAGAGGATCTCTGCATTAAAGATTGAATCCGAGTTGGTGGAACTCGCGTTTAGCGAGGAGAGAAAAATGGAAAAAGAGTAAAATATCTGGATAAAATTCCGGTATCTGGGAAAACACCGAAAACTCCGGAAAAGTCCAAAAAATGAAGTAGTTTGGAAAGCTTCTCAAAAATTCTCAAAAATAATAAATATTATTTAAAGATTTTTAGTGAAATCAGTTTTCAGAAATTCAATCCCATTTTCATAATAAAAATCCTGAGGTCAACCGTCAATATCGGTCTACACCGGGTTGGCCAGATTTTGATAAATTCTGAAAAATTTCAGAAAATGCCTAAAAGGAGAAAATATAATTCTAAGAAGAAATATGAAAGCAGAATTTAGAAATTTGATTCCAATTGCAAACTAAAATTCCTGGAATCAACCAGCGATACTGGCCGATACCAAATCCAGTGGAATTTCGATAAATTTAGAAAATTCTCAGAAAAAGTATTTAGATAGAAAATGTGATTTTAAGAAGTTACAGGAAAGCCATTTTTAGAATTTCAACTCCATTTATAAATTAAAAATCTGAGAATCGGTCCGCGGTATTGGTCGACCCCGGTTTTGAAGATTTTTAACTTAATTCAGGAAAATTCCAGAAAATCATAGAAAATCTAAAATATTAGAAAATGATGTTTGAAACTGAAATCGGTCAAATCGGAATAGCAGAAAGACCAAATCGAGTAAAACACTAGGATCGGGTTCCCGGTTCAGACTAGGGCTGACTCCGAGTTCACGAATCCCAATCCAAGGCAAAACAATCATATAATTAATTGATAAAGCAAAACAAATACAGGAAGTAAATCAAAAAATACGATCGAGAAATACGAATACGCAACTAAGTACGTATTCCGGGAGCGGGGTGTTACAGTGTGTCATCACCATGACACCCTTCGTGATCTTGCATACATCACCGTTGAAGGTGGTCTTCATCCTTTCATCTGCAAGATGACCGATAGAGATCAGATTTCTCTTCAACTTTGGTACATGTCTGATGTTTCTTAATTTCAGCGTCGTGTCATTTAAGAAGCTAACCATCACATCGTCTTTCTTGACAATGTCGCAGGGTTCATCATCTCCCAGATACACCTTTTCAAGTTTACCTTTTACATAACTTAGAAAGATGTGTTGGAAAGTGCCGTGAAAGGAGGCGCATGAGTCAATCACTCATGATTCACTGAAACCAGCCATCAAAGCATCAGATCCATTACTCTTCGTGACATACGTGGAATCCTTCTGATGTAATATAGGATCGTAATCACTTTCGAATACAAATAAAAAAAGAAAAACTAGAGTTTTACAAGAAATAAAATAAAAGGAGAGATTAGTGTTCGAGAAAAAACCAGATAACTTTGGGCTTCATACTCCTTACACCACGGGCTTCACACCAAAAACTCAAGAGCACTCTCAAGAAAATTTTAACTGGAAAAAATTTTAATTATTCATTGTCTACTTATTTATTGAGTTGAGCCTCTTTATATAGGCTCTTACGAAGTGAACTTCTCGGGTATAACCGATGTACTAAAAGCATGATAAACAAAACACATCTCTAAATAAGCTAAGGCATGAAAAGATAACTGGAAACTGGCGTGATGTCCACATCAATTCCCTCGGGGTGGGAGAAACTCGACCATCTCGAGTGAGGACTCTCCTCACGAAGCATCTCAATCGGGCCAAGGTGGTGGTCGTAGAAGCATCACTGGTACGCCATGTTGATACCATGGTGGTGGAGGTGGAGCTGGTTTCCGTGACGGGTCGGCTGTGAATGATGACAGCTCGATCAAGACGTAGAGAGTAGACAAAGGCGCATTATCCCTGCTGAAGACGGAGCTAATACCAGGATCTCATAGGCTATCCAACTCACAAGTAATGGAAGCACTCCTCTTCAGAGCCCTATCGAAGTCTTTACGCCAAACGTGCAACTTTCTCACAGCAACTCGTAACCATCACCTTATTATCAACCGCAAATTCTTCAAAGTACTATACGGGTACGCAGCAAATTTGTGAGTATCATTGCAAATTACTATCGGCCTAGTAATATCATCAATATATGCAACAGGTAAATGCAATGTTGTAGGCTCAACTATCTCATTCACGTCATCACTGGTGCTACCGGACATGTGAATTTCATCAATAAACAGTGTGTCGGAACCAACTATTGTGTCTTCTATTATACTAACAATATTGGAAGGAACGTGACTTCCTCAATAACCTTCGAGACGTCAACTTCATCACTAGACACAATTCTAACATGTTGACTCTCTGAAGGACACTAATAATCATAATGTTCATATACCTCACATTTAGAACACATGGCCTTAACATTGACTAGGGTTTTGAAAGTCAAGTCCAACCTTAATGCAACATCAAAGGCCTCTCCAACAGTGTCTAACTCATAGGGACCAATAATTATAGCACGTTTTATTTTAGGTCGTAAACCCCAAACAAACCTAGTTAGAGCCTCAGAATGGTACCCTCTCACTTCACTACGATGGGTTAAGTCCTTAAATATGGCAATGTAATTATGAACGGACATATGACCCTTATGGAGATTGTGTAGCTGGTCTAAGTGGGGGTCCCTATAATACTGACTAGTCATGATGGCTCAAGCAAACAAGCTGATGCAGTGGAGAACCCTAAAGTTAATTAAACTAAATGTATACACTAAATAAAAAAACCCTAAAGTTTAAGTTATAAATGCAAAGAAAATGCATTCCTAAAATGATGAAAAGCGATAAATGCTGATGCAACCACTAGATCGAAGTAAATAGCATTTCAACCAACAAATTATAGCAATCCATATAGTAGTTGCAAGTAATCTAACAGTTAACAATTTAGGTCAAGTTATGATATCACCTGAGGGGTGAGTCGTTCACGCCCAAACGCAAAAATTCTCGAAGATTCCTCGGAGAAATACTCACACTGAAGAGCTGAAATCGCTCACAAGACTCCTGGATAGCAGTGATAAGAAGTGAAAGACAGCTACCTCGAGAATGGTGCAAATCGGGCACTAATCGGGGCAGAAACAAGCTCTGAACTATGGTGCGCTGATCTACTGAGTAGAAATCTGGCAGACGACCAAAGCTTGAACCAGAATATGAAGGCTGTAGATGTGTAGTGTTGCTCTCTACGAATCTGTTGTTTTGAAAACCGCTCGAATCGGGCTTGAAATGAGCTCAGAATGGACGAGTTTTGGGGTTTAGGGGGAGGTAGAACAACAACCGGGTGGTTACTGTTCACAGGAATAGTAATCAGGGATTACTGTTCACTGTGAACAGTAATCAGTTTTTTCCCTCTGTTTTTTCCCTTCTTTTTTCCCTCTATGTTTTCTGTTTTTTCCCCCTCTGTTTTCTATTTTTTCTGTTATCTGTTTTCTATTTTTTTGTTTTTTGTTTTTTTTCTGTTTTTTTTTTTTGCAAAGTAGATTTAGATCTAGATCTAACAGTAATCTTTTTTTTTCAAAGTAGATCTAGATTTAGAGATGTAGATCTAGGATTTTTAGAAGAGAAGAAATTCGAAGGAGATTGGAACCAAAACTCTGATACCAAATTAACGTAATACAGGATCACAATCACCTTCGAATACAAATAAAAAAAAGAAAAAACTAGGGTTTTTAAGAAATAAAATGAAAAGAGAGATTAGTATTGGAGAAAGAACTAGATAACTTTGGCTTCTCACCCCTTACGCGGGTTTCGCACCTCTTACACCAGGAGATTCACACCCAAAACTCAAGAGCACTCTCAAGAGAATTTTAACTGAAAAAAGTTTTAATTATTCATTGTTTACTTATTCATTGAATGAGCCTCTTTATATAGACTCTTACAAAGTGAACTTTTCGGATATAATCAATGTGGTACTAAAAGTAAGATAAAGAAAACACAACATCTCTAAATAAGCTAAGGCATAAAAAGATAACTGGGAACTGGCGTGATGTCCTCATCACCTTCTCTTTGCTATTGCCTTCTCCATCATTCTTCTGCTTGCAGTCCCTCTGAATATGTTCCTTTTCACCACACCGCCAACATCCGACACTCCTTGACTTGGAATTACCTCTCGTTGATTGGATTTGGATCTGTCATTCTTTTTTTACCTTTATTCATCGGTCTTCCTCTTCAATCAACATTCAGGGCACTCACTGATGTTTCAGCCGACCCCGATGACTTCATGTACGCCTCTTTGCTGAGAAGTCACCCATTGCATCATTAAACTTCAAGGTTCCTGTCTCACAGGAATTGCTCACTGCCATCACGAGACCATCCTAGGCCTCTGATAGTCTGGACAATAGAACCAGCGCCCTGATTTCTTCATCGAAATTGATCTCAACGGATTTCAACTGGCTCATTAGCGTGTTGAATTTATTGAGATGCTCAGTGGTACTTCCGTTATCCGCCATCTTCAGGTTGAGCAACTTCTTCATCAAGAAAATCTTGTTTGAAAGCCGATAGTTTCTCGTGCATCTTCGAGAGGGCCGCCATCAAGTCTTTGGTCGTCTTCTCTCTGGAGACATTGAATGCAACTATTGATGCCAGGGATAATCGGATCGCCTTAGGGCTTTCTGATCTAGAATCTCACTCGCCGTTAGACATCTCCTTCGACTTTTGGTAACCGAGTAGTCTTTCTGGTAATTTGCATTTGCATCTTCCAGAACCCGAAGTTCGCATCCCTAAGTCTTTCAACTCTGATATTTCCTTCATCCGCCATTACGAACCTTGCTCTAATATCAATTGTTGGGATCGACAACAATGCGAAAGAAGAAAAGAGAAGAAATCACAGATGAATCAAAGACACCAAAAATTATGTGAAAAACTCAAATCGGAAAAATCCACGGAGCCGCACACAAATCCACTGTTTATCAAAGAGATTACAGGGGAGAAGAAGAGAATCTTCGTAGCCGCTATGTACAATGGCATTCACAATAGTATAATCTATTGATGCTTTATCTACGTTAACCCTAATGATGGCGCATCCCCTTTTGTAAGGAAAAAATTAGGGTTACAAGTTGTGAGAACTATAAACTGCTTTTAATGTATTTCCTAATTTTCGCTGGCAAAAAAGCTTCTGAACTGGACCGCTTTCAAGCTGGACTTCGCTGCTTTCAGGCTGGACATCCTTTAGGCTAGACTGGCCGCTTTCACTAAGCACCTCAGATTCGCTACGGAGTGCTTCTCCGATTAGGAGCTTCGGAGTGATCTTCCGTTCCAGAGACTCCACCACTCCGGAAGGCTATATCGTTCCGTCCTTGCCATCAACTTGAAATCCGAACTCGCCCAACGCCATGACCCAGAAAACTCCGCCGTCACTCCGAAATCATCGTGGCGAAACTCATCAAGGTAATAATCTGGCTGCACAACTTAACATATGAACGCTAGCATATTATAGTTTACTCATTTTTTTCTCCATTCTCCCCTTTGAAAATAGTGTGAGGAAGTATGTTTTCCATCATAAAGCTTAATATATATCATTCCCACTGTACTACATTCCAAGCATTAGTAAGGCGCCAAGTCCTGTTTTATATGTTTTTTTCCTTTTAAACTGTTGGTTTTAATTCTGTATTATTTTTTTCTTTTTTGGTCCATTCTTCTTGTTTGCTTCAAAGACAAGCTGGTTTCTTGTTTTTTTCAATATATTTGCGCTTAGGAGAAGCTGGAGTTTTTGAACAGTATGGAAGATTGGGCATCAAAATATATATGTTATGAACTATATTATAGAATAGTACCTCCAACTCTACCAATGTTCTCATAATTACCACATATGAATTTAACATCGTGGTTGAGATAAATGCAATTCCATGTGACTAAGTTTTTATCTTCATTGTTTTTCCAGACTCTTTCTTAGTCTTAAAAAGAAATCTACAGACGCTCCTTGGTTGCATGAACTTGAGTTACTCCCTTTTGTATTTTATGCAACTACTTTAGCCGGATGAGAAGAAACTTTCACGTCCGATTTTAAGGGAGAAGCCCAATTTTATCTTTATAAGAACCTATCTCAATTTTCTTTTGCTAGGCTTGTAGTGAAAATACCTTTATTACCATTATGGGGTTTATTTGAGTATGAAATCAATCCTGGAAATACAGCATCCCACTGCTTTTACTACTCAAGGCATTGAGACATTTCGAAATCCGGAAATCTCTGTGGGAACAAGTGCTATCACAGAAAATTAGCTTGATTTGGATTTGTGAATTTTTATACATAATTCATAGGTAGAATCGAAGGAATAAGGAGACGAAGATAAGTGCAGGTTTTTCTACTTAACTAAGTATTAGGTTAAGGTCAGCCCCTCTCTTGTTAATATTCCCTTAGACAGGAATTTAACTCGAAAGGGTTGATGTCAGGTTATAGTCTGTCTAAATTTGGTTAATCTTTCCACGAATTCTTTTCATAGTAAACCCATGATAGTTTAATCTAACTAGTCTCATTGACATGAAATTGATTTTCTAGGACATCTATTTTGTTTGGACATTTAGTCACTAATAATGGCCCTTTTCCTATGTGATCTCTTGATCCTCTTATTTTGGTGCCCAACTCCCGTGGGAGCTACGTATCTTAGATGTCAATGGTTCCTATTGTCTTGATTGCTATTTTTTTTCTAGACTTACAGTAGACCATAAGTTTTTGAAAACAAAAGAGATAATCCTTAGTAATTCTTGTGAGTTTTTCAAAAAGAAAGAGAACACTGGGTGTAAGAAACAAGGCAATTATGGAACACTAATTGAGCTGTTCATGACTCAGAGATAAGAGAAATCCAGATAACTTGTGATATTTCAACCAGTGGACCTTTGTGTGTCGCATGATGATGCACATAATGCTGAGAAACTGAAACAGCTGATCCTATCATGGTGATTTACCAATTACCGGAAGTCGCTGAGGATTTTAAGAAATCGGAGAGCTCATGTGGGCTGTTGTCTGAGAACTTAATAAAGCAAATCCAAGCTTCATTTATGGCAATGAACTGAACTGAACTTTCTGGAGATTGACTTGTTCACCGTATTGATGATACTAGAATATAAATCAATCACATTCCTGTAATATAATAAATCTTGGTTCCCATGCTTAGGATGAACATACCAGGAGCAAAAGAATCTACCAGAAACATATCACATTGAGCCCTTTTGAGATTGACATGGGAATATGTGAACTTAAATGGCTCCTCACATGAACACATGAATCTGTCATCACTGAACATACTGGTAGAAGCATCTTTACCCCATTAGAATAAACAGCTAAATAATGTATTAGAAATCTTTACAGTTTAAAACCTTGGATGGTGTTAGGCTTCTATTAAGTATTACCTGTATCATATTCGATGTGATGAAGCAGCAGCAACCAAATAAATAAAAGGCTTTTTTCTCAAGTCTTTCAACTTAGCTTCATATGGCTCTATTAATGGCCATCTCTTTGGTTATGGTAGCAACGATTATGACTTTTTGCAGTTTCTGTCCAAGTCCATTTTGGTCGACTACTCATCCTAGTAGTACTTGCAACTACAGGCCTTTATTTATTCATGTAAAGTAGTTTGGTGTTGAGTTGAGCGGTTACATAAGGCTTGAAGTAGTTGGTTTATGATTGCATAATATGATTCCAAATCGAAGAAAGAGATTGCTTCCTCCTAACACTTTGAATTTGGATACTATAGTGCGGAATTATGGTTTTTATATTGCAGGAAACTATCTTGTTCTCTCTTTTCTTGTGTGAACGAACTCTTCAATGTCTTACATTGATGTGAAGAGATATAGTAGATACTAGATATAAAATAACTTGTGTCAACTGAAGATTGTGTATCCAAGACCTCAAGAGAAGGAAAGTAAACCCTGTACCACCTAATCCAAAATAGAAAAAGAGAGTGTTTTCTCGGAACCTTGCTACATTTGTGTTTGAAACTTAAAATTTTCTGCTTTTATAGAGTGGGTAATCCCCTTGCTTTTCTATTGAATTTCCACTAGAAAGATGAAAAAGATGATACAATTATTGGAGGATGTTTTCTTCTTAGTACTCTCTTGCCTCTTGTGTTGGTCTGATTACAGATGCCTTACGTTTGTGTGGGTGATGTCTGCCTTCTCCTTTTCTTTTCTTTGTTCTTTATTGCACTGGGTGTTTGTCCGGTAAGTTTTCATGTGCAGATGTTTTAGACTCTTTTCAAGTAGAGAGAAGACGGTGCATGCTCGATTAGGATTGGTGCCTTATTATATATCATAGAAATAGTACATGAGTTGATAGAAATATGAAACTATAAAATAATAGAAAAGACACTATTTTTACTCATATTAACTCTAATAGGATCATCTAACGGATTTCCCCTTATTGATTACATAATTGCCAATAAGATCAATTGAGAAGCTCTCCTCTTTTTTTCCTACTAACTTACGACTCCTATGAAATTTCTTATAAGAAATCCAAGTTCTCTTTTGTAGGCTAAATCCATGACCTGAAGATGCCTCGAGTAAATCTGCCAGGCTTGCATTGCGAAAAGAAGATCAGGTAGACCCCTGCTCCTGAGACAAACATATACTAAGACTTTGATGGTTTTCTATGCTTGTAGTTTGAGTACTTTTGTCTTATTCTTAGGGTTCCAATCTCCTAGTTAATCCTCTGGGATCATGATACGAGTTTGTTGTGTTTCAAGTGACGATACTCTGTACCAAAAATTGACAGTGGTAGCATGTAAACTGGTTGAAAATGAAAGTCTTAAAACTTCAGTGACCAAGCCCCTAGAATAGGAGTGAGAATGATCAGAAAAGAAAGGAATTTGAGAGGATCTGTGCACATTTTAAATACAAAATGAGAGATGGATATAGGAAACTATGAAAAGATTTGTCAAGTTCTTTGGTTCTTAAATCTGTATTCCGTTAAATACTCATCTCTCTTGTCAAGTTTAGCTGAGATCTGGTTTTCTGAGCAGCAAATTGAATTAATATTACTAACATGTTGCATTATTTGAAACCAGAAAATATCAAATGTATAGAAAATTGTTTAGTTTCTGTATTTTTCACAAATTTTCGCTGGTTCCCTAACTATCTGTTCTGTTGACTGCTGTTGTGCTAGGAGGTCTGCAACACTTCAGAAAGATTTGAAGAAAGCCAATAACATCATCATGCCGATAGGATTGACAGAGAGAACAGCGAACAGAATGGGCACACAGGCAACGACTCGATTCATCGGTTTCTTGTCTTCGAAGCAACGATAGAAGACTTGCAGGATGATATGGGCACTGAACATAAAACATAAAATGCTGTTGCAGATTGGAAGGAGACTAGTGTGCAATAATCTCTCATCTGAACAGTCTCTGAGGAGGATCCAGTTAGGCCCAAAATGATGATTCATCTGATGAAATTATCACAGTCTAGAAGCTGTGCACTTGTGGAATGTCTGATAAAAGTGCAGCATGATAATTAATTCTGAGCTGGATATGTTGAGAAGAATGTCATGTATATTAGTATATGCCAAGTGAAGCTTTGGGATCCCACTGAGTTTGGTTTTATGACCCCAACAGATTGAGAAATTTTAACGTTTAGCATTGTTTTCCCATGGCCAACATGAATTCAGTGGATTCTGTATCCATGTAATTTCCATTTCTTTGTTTTTTTAGCCTAAAACCATATTTTGCTTCAAACAGAATCCATGGCAAGAGAGCTCAATTTCACAACTCTGGGTATTATAAGATCAAGGAGGAGGAAGAAAGTGGGGGGGAAAAAAACCTGAAGAGAGAGAGAGGAGGTTAAAATGTGAGACCTGGACTTGTTCCTCCTGCATGTGTCAAGGTGCTTGATAAGCATGGGCTGGAATGTGACTTCTCACCCTCTCAGATACTTCATCATCATCAACCCATTGGAAAGTGACAAAAGGATGAAGGATACATAGCTGTCATCTACTACAATCCCACAAACAGTAAATATCCAGAAACAGAGGAAATTTTACAAAGCTAGATTCAACATAGTTTGATCAAGGTAAAAAGTCTAGAAAAGCAGAAAAGCTTTTTAACTGCTTCCAGACTCTAATGCTGATAGTGGACAACAGCATGTCAGATGAATCAAGGACAGACAAGGCCACATCTGCTTAAAATCTTTTTCAGTTACTTATTATTATCATGTTATCATCCATGGATATAAGAAACTATTCATGAATCAATAAATAAGAGAAGAGTGCATAATCTTTCAAGAATCTCTTTCTAATTTCACAAGGCTAAACACTGTTATTTTCTACTAGGGAACCAAACTTTCCTTGATGAAAAAGGATCCACTGTGTTTAACTTTTCAAGTAAAATCCCAACTGAACATCAAAAATTTCTTACAAAAGAATTGAAGACCCGAAAGAATGAAGCATCATCTAACAGGCTGAGAATAGCTCTGTATCTACAGCTCCCAATGGGAGGAACTTTTAACTTAAAAACAAGTTCAATGTCAATGTCCCCCCAAGGAGGAAATAGGGGGAGGGGGGCATCAAGATGTGCATCACCACCCACGCTTCTTTCTGTGCCAGCTTTCCTCAATTTCCTCAGTGTATTCCTTGTTTCCTCTTATTCAATCTGCTCACCAATCAGGTCGAGACCCACCAACAAGAATGAGACCCCTTGAAAGAGCAAGAAATAGAAGTGGATTCCCTGTGCCGAGAGCAAGCTTCTGGCTGACGCGGTTAAGAGGAGGAACGCGAGGGCCAGCTCTTTCCGGTAGATCCTGTTGTGCTTCTTCTTCTTCTTCTTCAACTCTTTCTGTTTCCGAGATTCCTCCTTTGAGACAGCATCAAGGTTGGGCAAGGAGTTTTCACGATGAGGCTTGGGAGGTTCCTCGATCAATGAAAGGAGGTCACCTTCAGAAGAACGACCAGATTTCTTGGTGACAACCCATTCATATGCGCTACCAAGCTGGAATAAGCCAGAAATCATTGCATTGAACTTGGTGACAGACATAGTGTTCTCAAAGAGAAGGTAGGGCACGATGAACGGGAAGGATCTCAGGGCAGGAAGGATGTTGAGGAAGGACATCGTAGCTGGGATGTAGCAGACCACCCATGCTGGAAGCTCAGCTTCTGGCACAAACATTGTCATGGGAAGAATGATGCAGAAAAGGGTGAACGAATAAAACGGCAAAATGAGTTTCCGGAGGAGGAAGAATAGGAATATCAAGTTGGCCTTCCTCCAAAATCCAATCTGCAGCAGAAGCATATATATGGTTTGGTTAATAAAATCAAAATGATTTTACCAAATGAGGACACTAGAACAGGTGTTATAGTGAAAGCATGCGAACAATGTCTATCAGTTTCAGAGTGTTCATATATGCCTTTATAAATTATGAGTCGGTCTTGACATCATTGAAGTTATAGCAATAGACATAAGGAAAATCCAAGTTGAATTGGCAGAGTATTCTAAACACACAAGTCTTTAAAAGCAGTCAAACAAGAAATAGTAAGTGGTAATAATCTGGAAACTAATTAAGTATTTTAGACAGGATTAACAAAACAATCAGTTTATATAAGATGGATGAAGGAATAAAATATATACATACACAACCAAATCTCTGGCAGATTGGATTTATATAGAGTGTGCTACACAAGGTTACTTAAGTTAATATTTGCTAAGCACCGAATTTTATAAATAACTGAGAGAAAATTGTACCACTAAGGAAAGAAGATGAAGAATCCATCTTGCAAATTTACATTTATAATGCCATAATAAGGAAGCAATCTATGAAGCAAAAATGAAAAATAATCAGCTAACACATGACACACAAAAAATGTCAGATCCATGACAAATTTGCAATGAAGGCATACAGTCAAGGTTCAATATCCAGAATTTAGAAGGTCACTTTAATTGGTATATGATATTGGAAGTAATCTAAATATAAATATGAAGTTATAAAGAGATAGATTTGCATACAAGTTTACCTTGGATTTGATAATGTCAGGCAAGCAGAGCCGAAACAAGTGCATGGGTCCTGAATGCCAGCGATGCTGCTGCTTCCTGTAAGCCTCATACGATTCCGGCAACTCACATTGGCACTGAATTATGTAAACATTGAGATTCAGATAGTTTTCAATGCAAATACATTAAGCAATATTCAAAGTAAGAAATCTTAGTACCTCAACATCATTGAGGAAGATAAATTTCCATCCTTTGAGATGCGCTCGGACCGCAATGTCCATATCTTCCACTGTAGTCCTCTCCAGCCAGCCTCCAGAATCCTCCAATGCTTTAATTCTCCAAACTCCGGCAGTCCCATTGAACCCAAAAAAGTTGATGAACACCCCATTGACCTGCTGCTCCACCTCAAAGTGGAAGCAAAGGTTAATGTTCTGAAGCCTGGTCAGCAAGTTCTCATCTTTGTTCACAAAAGACCACCTTGCCTGAACTAACCCCAATTCTTCATTACCCTGTAATCAACAAACAACAAAATCATTAGACCCAACATTTTGCAATGAAGGAAAAAAAAATACTTAATTTAAGTATAATTCAATCCTCCGAACCTTGAAATGGGGCACGGTCCTCTTTAAGAAATCAGGTGTAGGTTGAAAGTCAGCATCAAAGATAGCAACAAACTCATAATCTTTCACATAACTACAATTCATGGCTGACTTGAGATTCCCGGCTTTGTACCCATCTCTAATAACCCGATGCCTGTAAACAATCTGAACCCCAGTCTGATTCCACTTCTCAACCTCATCCTTGATCAGCATTTGCGTCGTCGGGTCATCGGAATCATCCAAGACTTGTACCAACATGTTCGATCTCGGCCAATCCAAATTACACACAGCTGCAATTGACTGCTGATAAACCTGCTCAAAATTACAAAACCCACAACAAAACATCACAAATCTGCAGAAATAACCAATACCCAAATCAAAAAATCGCATTTTTTTCAAGGTTTGTAACTCTCACCTCTTTCTCATTGCACATGGGCATCTGAATCAACACCATTGGAAAATCTTCTCCTCCTTTCTCTGGATCTTTGACCTCTGTCATCGCTGTCACGGGTTTAATCCTCTTAAATTTTATCCAGAAGCAACCGAGACATAGAATTAATCTATCAGCGCTCTGGATTAAGAAGAGAATGACACAGGCATCTGCCAAGATCTGAAGAAGGGGAGCTATGTATTCAACCCGAAACCGAACCCAACGTGAATAAACTGAGTAGAACGCATCTTGCACTCCAAATGAAGAAGAACCCAACGAAGAAGAGAACGCCATTAGCCTCTGGAGATCAGGGGTCCCAATATGCCACCCTTTGAAATAGGCTGCAATCTCGAACCCCAGAAGAACGACAGAGAGCCAGAGAAAGATCTTTATGCAACTGTAGAACCGACCCCTAAAGGCCGGGCTTTCTTCGGGCCCGGACGACACCGAGTCGGGTTCGGAGTCGGTCCGGCCAGACTGAACCCGGTGGCGGACCGCGGAGGCGAGGCCGAGGCCGGCGGAGGCGAGGGAGGTCAGGCAGCCGGCGGCGCGGTGAGCTTTCAGCAGCAGAACCCACGTGATTTGCTTCGCGTTCTTCCCGCGGCCTCCTTTTTTGACGGTGAATTCGCCGGCGGTGACGTCGTCATCCTCGTCCGGCGACGAGATCTCGACCATGGACCAGTTAGGGTTCTCCATCTTGACGATCACCGGCGTCCCCCTGTGAGTCTCCTTCCCCCACCAGTTGAAGGAAGGCGCCATATTTGGACCAAAAAACGACGAAATCTTCGTCAAGATTACAATTTTTGGCGGATTCGAACTGGGTTTTGCCAAAAACTAGTGGGTTTTGATGCTTTAGGGGAGAGAATGAGGATTGCAGGAGCAATGTGGGAAGAAAAAGCCAAAGGGGTGTATTTAGGGAAGAAGAGTACAAACCAATCTCTATCTTCTTCCCATCATCGCTCACAGCCTCTCTCTTCTTCTCTGTGTCTGTCTATACGAAGAAGAAGAACAAAGGACGACAAAGAGCAACCAACCCAGAATCCCAAATTAATAAAAGAACAGCTCAACGCGTCTTCCTTCAATAACTTCTCTACTTTTTTTTTCCCCTTCCCCTCCCTTCCTTTTTTCCCTCTATTTTCCTTCTTCGCTTATGATTACACTACCATAAATAAGAAATCTTTAATCCCGGTATCCAATTCACCAAATCAACACCAAATCAAGGGTTAATTCTCTCTAAAAGCTCCCCTTAAAAAATTAAAAAAAAGAAAAGAACGATGTACGACAGCTGGAGAGAGATGGCGATGGGGGATTGAACATTAATTTAATAATAGTTACAAGGAATTAGGTGAATAAATAAGGGAACAAAAGAAAAGGAGGCTGCTTTTTGCCGGAGGGAAGAAATTTTTTTTATTATTCTTTGAATTTTGCTCCATTCCTTCGACTCTCTTTCCTCCCATTGAACACATATTTCCTCCCAAAAAAATCCAAATAAAATTTAAAAAAAAGGTTAAAAAAAAAGAAATTTAGGAAAGCTGGAAGAAGAAGAAGGAAGACGGGCGCGACAACGCCGACAGGTCCAAATGGAAACCGAGGAGGGAGATGAATTCTTTCAGACCGGACGCGTATGATTGAATTTAGTAAGTTAATCGTGGCTAAATCCGATAATTTAGCAGCAGTTTGAGTTCACCCAGTTTCGCACCCACCCTGGTATCACCCCCACGTTTGCGTTACTAAGCGGGCGGGTCTGGTGGTAAATGTGGCTTTTATGGTTAGTTAATGTAGTAAATTCGTAATAAATCGTCGGCCGGACCCCGTCTTTTCTGGTGGTTGCTGAGGACCGATTCGCCGTTAAAAACGCACCGTTTATTTCCAAATACGGAAATAAATGGACGGCTCTGATCGCCCTCTGGTACTCCCTTTACACTGTCCGGTGGTGTAGCATACCGCCGCGAACAATGCCCGAGAATATTTGGAGGGCATTTCTGTAATCCCAAGGGTCTGGGAGCGGCCCCAGGCACATGGCGGCAAACGTCCGGTCGCGATCGCGACCGTCCCTCCGCTCAGTAAAGGTGGGCAGTCTCCCGTGTGGACACGTGGACAGCAGATAAAGTGTCTCGTATATGAACTCATGCAGGAGTCCGCAAATAAAATTGTCGGTGGTGCAGAGATTGCGCGGATTCGAGAAAATGTAGAGCCTGCCCTAAATTATGCGATCCGGGTAAACCTTGTGGTGAAAATACTTCACAGTTCTTACATTTTTACTCAATCGCCGGCTGTTGCATGGGGATGAGGTCATTTCTCTGGGTGGGCCCCGAAATTTAAGAGAACGTTGAGGGTCTTGAGAGAGCGGGGACAGCGTGGGTCACGGAAACACGCGCGACGCACGTGAATTCGAATTCAATTCTCCGGATTTCAAATCTCAGGCGACAATGTCTGCAGGCGGTGGCAGGGGCTAGACCTGGGCCCAGCCCAAAAGGACTCTTTCGAGGACACATCCGTCATGAATCATATCCTCAGAGAGGGTAATAAGGGTATTATTGGCATCACCAAAAAGCACGTGAGCCGCAGGTGAGGGCTGCCGAGATGTGAGGAAACAGGGACACGTGTCTAAAACTGGACCGAGATCGCGCCACAATGTCTCCGCTCTTCAGAACGGTAATTTCGTGTTGACACATGAATAAGATATCAAATTTTAAGAGTACAAAATTTATAGCCTTTGGACTTCTTATAATATCATAAGAGCATCAAGAACGTCTCGGTCCGATATAGGGATGGCTAACGGGACGAATCAGGTTGATTCGTCACGTTAGCTAACGAAATCCGTTACGAGACGAGTTGAACCCGTCTCGTAACGAATCCAAACGAGACAAATCAAGAATCGAGGGACCCGATTCGTTACTCGAATTCGCCGAGACGGGTTAGACCCGTCTCGAATTTTATTATTATTTTATTTTTGAAAATTTCAAATTTACCACAATCAGTAATTTTTTAAGCTGTTGAGGGTTTTAAAAAAATAAAATAATAAAATAGGAGTGTGAAACTAATTTTTCCGTTTCACATATATAATAATATAGGACTTTAAAGAAAAAAAGAAGAAGAGGGGTCGGAAAAAATTTTCCTAACCAGATTCGTCCCGTGATTCACGGAACGAATCTGACCCGTCCCGTTTAAACGGACGGGTCAACTCGGGTTGACCGGCCCTAAAAGGGCCGGGTCCGGGTGGACCCGTAACCCGCTCTGTGCGACTCAGACGGGTCGTACAGGGCCGGGCCGGGCGGGACGAAGCAGGTGGACCCGCCCCATTAACCATCCCTAATCTGATAGTGACTCTTATAATATATGTGTGTGACTCACACACAAGAACAGAAATCGCCTGCCCTCCAAGCCTTGATGACAAGTCATTCCCATGGCTTTTTAGCTGCCATTTACATTTTTTAAACGCGCCGGTCCCGCACATCAGTGGGCCCAACAAGTTGAGTGAGACACTGGGCGCAAATGATTTTTAATTACAAGGTTAAACTCATAAAAATTCATAAAAGCGTCGCGTTTTTTTATAAATCTGCTGGTAATTTTCGCGGGACAGTGAATTCACTTTCAACATACCGAAAATACCAAAACTACCCCCCTACATAATTGCTAAGTGCTGAAAAAGTGGTCCTTGTTGCTTTTTTCTTTGAGCGCATGGGGAAAAAATAGTTTGGTCTGTGGGGGTCCATATGTCTTTTTGCAGTTTTTAGTATGGTGTTAATACTATTTTATGAGGGGACTATAATAAAAATATTAGAATGAGGTAAGCAATTTCTTTTTCAGATTTTTTTTAATTCTTATTTTGTCTACACTCGTGTGTTTACTAATAGAGTTTGCGTTTATTGTATGTTGAACTTGTTTGTGTATTTATATAAGAGGTTGTTAGTACTAAAGGGGAAAAAAAGAATTAAATTGGTAATTTTTTTATATATATAGTTGATTTTTTGTATTTTTGTCATTGTTGGTTAGATAGTATTTGAATGCACATTCGTTACGGACCTAATGAGACACCTACTCTGCAATTTTACTTTGTGACGGTGACATCATAAAGTATAGTTTTTTAGATAGGTACCCTTCAAATCTTCAATATTTAGAAATTTATTCCCTCAAATTATTGATATTGTTAGTTTACCTAGGGTGGCAGACGGGTCGCTACCTGCCAGACCCGACCCGACCCAGAGTTATCGGGTCTGGGTTTGGGCTAAATGGGTTTGAGTCGTAATCGGGTCGACCAGTTTCACCCGATTATTAAATGGGTCGAGTCGACCTGAACCCGACAGACCCGCCAGACCCAATTATTTTCTCTCCTCCTCGGTCTCCTCCACTGTCGCCACTGCCTCCTCCTCTTCACTTAAAAAATTAAATTGTCAAAAAATATGCTTGAGTCCAATTTTGAACTTGTGACCTTTAGTGTATGAGTTTAGTGTGATCACCAACCATATCACCAAACAATTTTATAATATAGTATAAATAAATTGTACTTAAGGCTTAATAATCGGGTCAAACAGGTCGGGTCGGGTCGACCCGATTAACTCTGAGTTGGGTCTGGGTCTGAATTTTTGACCCGTATAATAATCGGGTCGGGTCGACCCAACTCGATTATTAAACGGATCGAACAGTAATTGGGTCGGGTCGACCCGACCCGACCCAATTGCCACCCCTAGTTTACCTCTTAAAACTTTGGTTATACTGAAAACTTATTCCTATTGTTAGTTTTTGGATGGAATATGCTCGGAATACTTGTTATACCCTTTAGAAAATGTTTTTTAAAAAAGGGAAAAAAAAAATCAGAGAGAGAAGGGGGCGGTTGCAGATTCACCCCCTCTGCTCAAATCAACGTTGATCTCGACGTAGATGTGATCAAATTCGACTGTTGCACCGGCTGCATCATCAGATCCAATCAGATCAGCATTGGATCGAGCAGTATAGCACCGAGCACTAGTTGTTGGTCGATCTCGAGACATCAAAGGCAAGAAAAGGTTGGAGCTTTTGGTGGCGGAGAGAACGAGGAGAGCTTGGGAGGAGCGTGGCGTGGTCTTCGCACCCTTCTTTCACGACGTTGAGTGTGGAGACGGAGCTCAGATAGGGGAAAAGGGAGGGTTCTTGAAGAGGGATGAGGGGCAGAATTTTGAAGCTTGGAAAAGATCTAAAGGGAGAGATCATATGTTTGTTTTAATCGGTATGAGAACTTACGAGATAGTCATGCCTAATTTGTCCTTTCAGATTTTGATTCTTCTTCATAATTTGATGATGTTGATGATGGATCTTTCACCAGCTTTCTCCACTTCATTCTCCTTTTATTCGTCGTAGTTAGTTAGGACTTTGTAGTTTGGCTTTCTTGGGAGATGATTCACTGCAAATTTTTGAAGCTTCATTTGATAAAAGAAAATTAGAAAAGAGAGGAAGAAGAAAAAGAAGCTAAAGTCATGGCGTAAATTAGAAGTGTAGATTAGCCATTTTTTATGTTTTAACAATAAAAAAATATTCTCTTTTGAGTCCTCAACAATAATAACAGTTGTGGGGTAAATTCTTTTGGTTTTAAAGATTTGAAAGATAAACTAATAATTTACATTATTTGAGTGGTAAAATTTTAAATATTAAAGATTTCGAAGCTATATATCAGAGAAACCCCATAAAGTTTTATTTGAAAAGTCATTGACCCGTCAGATGGAAATGTGAAAATGGTCACATTCAGCATTGTTTGCTGCATATTATCTGGATACTGACCATTTCAGAGTCAATAACAGAACACGTACAACTTCATTATTCTTCAAACACAAGAGAAATTTAAAAAAGAAAAAAGAAAAAATCAATTTTCAGAATTTTGAAGAGATTTGAGGAAGCCTGCCTTGTTGTTCATTAGGTGCGTGTATTACGGGAAATTAAGAGAAATAATCCTTCTTTTGATTGATTGAATTTTTTTTTGCGGTTTTGTACTTCAGAAAACAATTTCTAGTGTCCACAATTTTTATACAAATTATATTGAGTCAAAAGAATGGATCACGAGGAGCAAATGAGAAAATAACCATCTTCTTGTTGCAAGTAAAAATGTACACTTTTCTCACTGATGTCAGGTTTCCACGGTAAAAACAAACGCATTTTATAATGATTTCTAGCTTTTTATTTGAAATCAGTTGCATTTAATACCAAAAGTTTCGGGTTTTTCTTTTAAATATCTGTAAGTTTCTTAAATATCCTCGTCTGCTGTATATAAACCACAAAGAATTTAAAGAAAAAAGAACAATAAATCATCGGTGAGAAGCATTGGTGTGAAGAACAACTTGTGAAATCATTAGGGGAAAGACATTGAATATAGAAAAATGGGTTGAATTTTATTTTAGGAGGACCTTCTGTTACTATATATTTTCTCCTTTTCCTTTGGTTATATTATCAAGTGCTTTATGAAATGATAAAGGGGACAAAATGAAGATTCATTATGTTGTTTTTGAGTTAAAATTAATAAAATATTTTAATTAATTAGAGACACTAATTTAATATAACTTCAAAAGTTTGAAGAACTAAAATGAAAATACCAATATTTTGGAAGGCTAAGATAAAATAATGCCATAATACAGAGAGTAATATACTAAGCTTAAAAATATTGAGATACTAATTTTAAAGAACCCAACAAAAAGGAGGAAAAAGATAAATTATTCACCTTGGCACATGAGAGAGCTCGGTTTCATTGTAGTTAGTAACAAATAAAATTTTAGAGATTGCCTGTGTTGTTATGATTAATTAGTTAAAGGACAACCTGCAGTTTTGACTGTAATATCTAATACTATTTGCAATTTGTAAACTTAATTACACTAATAGAAATTATAAAACAAGAAAATTTGAGAATAATTTATAAAAATATATGATTTCTGAGAAGGAAATGATAAATTCAAGATATACAAAATATATGATGAATTTTCTCCCAACATTACGTACAGAAGAGAGTGGAAGAAACTCGTGTAATTCATACCCTTTTAAAAGCAAATATTACAGAAAAATTCGCCCCCTTACTTTTATCTAAGAAGGATGAAGGATATATTAGGCATTAACAAAACTTTTACATATTTTATCATATACTTTTAAAAGCAAATATTACTATTGTTGACAAGTATAATCTTTTTTGAACTTGGTGTTTTTTTCCCCATTTCTTTCTCTTAACCACAAAAAGTAAATTTAGTATGCTTGTAGATTGTATTTGTAAAATTTGAAGGACTTGAAGCACCATCTCAAAAGACTAGCTTTCTAGTTGTCTAAATTCTTATATACTCAAATACCATCCTCACGTCTAGCCGATTTTCTTCACCGCGTGGGAATGTAGCACGCCTTATGTGAAGTACCAACTGCAGTCAGTCACTCTTCTATACCGCGTGAGAGTGAGATGCGGGCACACTCATTGCAAAGGAACACTACTGCTAAATTTCTCGGGAGCCTTATTGGGGTGATCAGACCCATTGTGCCTTTGCGTCATTGGGGGATTGTAACGCCCCGATCCTGCGGGTACGGAGATGTAACAACCAAATTTTTATTGTATATAATTTCTCCTCACTTTAAATATTAAGAAATTTGGTTAAAGCATTATATATAGAAGTAGTCACCCCCATAATTTTATGTCGACAAATTAAACTTAATTTATAGACCCACTCCCCTTTTCAATGTTTTATTTAATTATTTGATTTTTTTTTGGGGTGACCAAAAATGTTTAACATGAAGGCTTATGTGCATGTATTTTGGGCAAATTATGACTTAGGTAATGGTAAAAGAAAATGTTAACCTAATCCATCATATCCCCTTAATCACCAATCTTATCCTAATAACTTTTTAGTGGTAAGTATGTATTAGGGGGAAGATTAAAGGGGCTAATATTATTTAATCATCATGCTTATCCTAATAACTTTTTAGAGGTAAGTGTGTTTTAAGGGGGGGATTATATGGGCTAATGATCCTTGGAAGTGGGGTTTCCATGTGGCACCTTGAGAGAGTCCTTGGCCATGTGGCATCATGAAGATGCACCACCTAGTTCTTGCAATTCCAAGAAGTTGACCAAGCTTGCCTCTTCATCTTCCTCACTCAAAATTCTGCAGAAATTTCTCCCATTTCCTGAAAAATTTTCCTTGCTTTTGTGAAGAAATTTAAGCCTAAAATTCCCCCATTTCACCTCATCCATAGAAATCTAAGAGTTGAAACTAAGGTACCCTCTTCTAGCCCAAATCTCTACTCCTAATAGCTCTGAAGCAAAATCCACGGGAGGGAAGACAGGGGCACAGGCTCACAGCAAGCAGAGCCGCGACTGCACGCGGGACTCTGCTACTTTGCCGCGGAACCGCGGCAAGATAGGGGATTCCGCGGCAATTCCAAGGAGGGGAGGGCTGATTTTGGAGGAGGAGGTTCCTGACAAGTCGTGGAGAAGTTCTAGCACCCTCAATCAGCATTCCCTTGTCGCCCAATTCTCTGTTCCAGAGCTTGGTAACATTGTGAGTAAACCTAACTCTTAGGGTTATAATCCTTTATCCAAAGTTGAAAAACAATAACTAGAAATTTTGTAGATGACTCTCAAGGGTAAAAATTTCTGTTCTTGGGTAGTGGTTACTATTTTTGTGACATCTTTATACTAGATGGAAATCTAAGGAGTATTATCTAGTCACTATGTCCACATATCATGTTGTGATAATTTGAATATGTAATATACATGTTTAGCTCACTATGTAAACTTAAATGAGGGGACTTAGCATATGTAATTCGCTGTTTTGATAATTATTCTTATGTTAAAAGAGATTCAATGGGTATTGCATAGTGATGGTGATTCTATATTAAATAGATGTGAAATACATGTGTAGGAGATATGTTCTAACGTAATAGTAAGCCCAAGTGAACCAATTTGATACCTTAATTCGCTGTTTTTCCTAGTCAATATCATGATGGTCAAATTATTATGGATATAGCCTAATCTTGGTCCTTCATAATAGAAAATAGGGTGGTGCATTATGTAAAGTCGAGGACTTGTACGAGTAGCACTCCACAATAGTCGACCAATTAACTTGATTCATATGTTTCTTGTTCACTAAAGTGCTCGGGGAAATACCCCTCTCTACAATACAATATTGTGTTAAGTATTAGCAATTTATGGGATAATGCATATGTTCATGTGGGATGAATGTGGCGTGATTATGATGTTCTTATGATATGGGGTAAATTCCAAACACATGTCTCCTTTCTTTCATTGTTGCATACCATTTCGGACATGACACGTAAATTGGTTTCAATTGCTTGTTGTGCATATTGTATATTACCACTGCATGATGTATTTTGTGTTAAGGAGGAAGGGGCCGTGCGGGAGCCGGTAGGAGGGGGAAGACGGGGATTTGATATCTATATATATATACATAAGGAGGAAGGGGCCGTGCGGGAGCCGGTAGGAGGGGGAAGACGGGGAAACTTATATGTCTTATATGCATATACATATATTATATATATAAGGAGGAAGGGGCCGTGCGGGAGCCGGTAGGAGGTGGAAGACGGGGAAATTCATTTCAGATTGAATGATATTCATATTTGACTGTTAAGTTGCATTTATGTTTGTTAATGCTTGTGTTAAATTAAGTTATCACTTTATGTATACAACGAGCCTAATTGATGTGAGTGGACTCACCTATGAAGACATTACACATGCGCATACATTATATCTTTGTATCTTGACATTGTTAAATGCAACCTTTGGTAGTGTAGGCATGTAGACCATATATGTATGGAACTTGGAATAAGTAAGGCAACTTGTACAAACTGTCGTTTATAAGACTCATCCTATATTACTTCTTCTAAATTGATTATCTTGTTAAATCATTGTACTAATTCCCTATGATATGGTTTACTCATTGAGCTGTCGAGCTCATTGGATTTTCTTTACATCTTTTCAGGTTTGGATAAAGGTAAGGGACCCCTCTAATGGAAAGGCTAAGTTATGGATGGCATGATGTATTGTAGTATCATTTTGGTTTTGCTATATGATTTTATATGTGTAGGTATAGACCCTATGGAAGCCTTTATTGAAAAATATGTTAAGTTGTACTTGATGTATATTTTATCCTTGTAGCAGTTGAGACCTTTGTCTTGTATGTGATACTATGTTCTGGGTTTGTGTATCCCTTAGATATGTATGCCTTGGAATTTTGGATCGATGGCAATATATGGGAATGCAAACTGTTGGAATGTAACTCTTGAAATGTTGATGTAAAGACTATGTTTGCAATGGAAAGAACCAAGTCATGATATATGTTGTGGTTAAGGATTGGTATATGTGATTGATAAGTAGGCCGGGTGTGCCGAAATTATTGGTGATCTAAGTAGGCCTTCGAGCCGAAATCTTGATTATTGTAAGTGAGAAATAAAGGAATTTTTAAGGATGATGCTGCCAAAATTTTTCTCAACTTAAGGTTAACGGAGATAAATGTTGTTGTAGGCCTAATCTTGTTTATTAGAAACTGGGGCCGTTACAATTGGTATCAGAGCATGGTTTAGGCAAGGTTAGCCTAGATAGATGTGGTATGTACGACTGACTATGGAGTCATGTATAGGTGTACTAGAGTAAGTTAGAGGTGGGATATGAGGATGGTGGTATAGTTTTAGAGTATTTGGCCCTGAAATGTAGGATATTTAACTGTTCTCCACATTTGAATGTGGGTACCCGCATACCTTAGTTCAAATGGATCTTGCAAGGGGTGCGGGCCCTTCTGTAAGAAATTCCAGTGTTATGGGACATCGGTAAGGGAGAACAATCAAAATATCACATAAGTCGGGGTCAAAACCTATTAGTAGGACAGTTATGCATAAGAGAAATTTATGAAAGATCGGCATGGTTATATAAGTGGTGATTTACTATCATATCTTGATTTTATATTCATGCAAATTATTGCTTTGGGGAGAATTGGAAGGCACATCGGCTAATATAAATGACTTACTTCTACAGATGGGAGATTCTGAGATGTCTGGATCATCGTCTGACGGTCCGGAGTCGGAAAGTTTGAGCTGGATAGCGGACCCAATGGACTGGGAGTTTGAATCTGACGAGACCGATCCAAATGTCATTCTTAAAGGTTCCCCAGATGATTTAGATGCAGGGATTCACATGGGGCAAGATGAGACAGATGACATTAATGAGGCAGAAAGTGCCATTAGAGACGCACCAGTAACTGAGGACTTGGGAGTCCTACCCAATGAGGAGATGAACCCTGACGGAAGGATTTTCGTTGGGGGTATTTGGTGGAATTCTTGCTGGGTGGAAGATATGGACCTGTACGATGATAACGAAAATTGGGGATGTGATTTGGATACTGTATTGGAGGAAGTAAAGAAGAACTAGTAGAAGAAGAACCAATAGAAGAAGAGGATCCAGAAGAGGAACCTGTGAGGGAAGATCGGGAGGAGAGCTCCTCGGGATCTAACATCACCCCTTGATAGGAGTTTAGTTGGGTGGCATTTTTGTTTTTGTCGTTTTTGTTTTTGAAGTAAAGGAATGTCGATTCACATGAGTATATATTTTTTTTGTAAAGAAAGTGGTCGTCAATAGTTACATGTATGAACCGGTATCCCTTTTTGACTGCATTGGTATGTTTGAATGAATGCAGCCATGCTAATATATATGTTGCTATGAAAACGCTTTATGCATAAATGAAATCAGTATTTTGTTTGTGAACTATTCTACTAGTTATCATTGAGTTACCATTGATTATGTGCAACTATTCTTCTAGGTATTAGATGGATTTGAATTTTCCTCCATCCGATGCTAACTCGGAGGGCAACGTCCCATTGCACAGCGCAATTGGGAGCGTACATCCCCCGGCAAGTCAAGAAATTCTGAGTGGGCAGTCTAATGCTAATCGGGGAGGGCCGGACAGAATCCCGGATTGGCTGTTGCAGTTGGCAAGCGTAAACAACCCCCGTAGAGCTCTTGAACAATTTCAAAAGCTCAACCCACCAGCTTTCAGAGGAGGAGTTGACCCTATCCAAGCTGAAGAATGGCTCCGACAAATTGAAAAGATACTGGATGTAATGGAATGTACTGAGACCCAGCGAGTATCTTTCGCTTCTTTCATGTTCCAAGGAGAGGCCGAGCGCTGGTGGGAGATGGTAAAAGGAGGAGCTAAGAACCTGGGAAGGGAGATCTCTTGGAACTTCTTAGTTGCAAAGTTCAATGAAAAGTACATCCCTGGAGTAGTGAAGGACCGACTTGCGATGGAGTTCCAAGAGCTGAAGCAGGAACAATGGACCGTGAGTCACTATGAAGCTAAATTCACTCAGCTGTCCAGGTATGCCGAGAAGTTGGTGTCCGAGGAGGAAGATAGGACGAAGAGGTTCGTTAGAGGCTTGAGGCCGGAGATCAGGAGTAAGCTGATCCCTTTCCAACTGCAAGTTTACAGTCAAGCTGTAGAGAAGGCAATGGAAATTGAAAGGGATATGCAGGAGAATCAAGAGATGAGGACCAGGGAACTGCCCTATATGAAGCGCCCCCGGTATAATAATGCACCGAGTTTTGGAACTCAGTCTTTGAGGCCCGACAGAGGCACGGGATCTTCCATCATGCCCACCCAGGAAGCAAGATGAACACATGGCCCAAGCATAGGGGATTACCCCATTCAGCATCACCAATGTCCTCCCAACGCTCCAACTTTGCAGGAAACCAGCGGTGTCCAAGGTGCAACCAAAGTCACACTGGTAGTTGCGCCACCGGTAAGCAATGTTTTTTCTGCGGAAGAATGGGTCACATGAGGAGGGACTGCCCGAACTTACATGGAAACCCAGGAGTTAGCAGAGGGACGAGAAGACCAACCATGGGAATCGCCCCCACAACAGGAGGACCAGCTACCGCCTATCGACAACCTTTCAACAGAACTCGCTCGGCCATGACACAAGCATCTGTACAGCAACCAAGAGTTCAGGGGAGGATGAATGCAATCACTCAGCAGGAGGCTCGAGCATCCAATGCCGTAGTGGAAGGTACCGTCTATGTATCCGAAAATGTTGCTCGAGTATTGTTTGATCCCGGTGCTACACACTCTTTTATTTCTTCATCTTTTGCTGCAACAATTAACATGGAATCCGAACCCTTGAACTATCAACTAGTGGTGTCAACCCCTGTAGGCGCCAGAGTGACCACTAGCGAGTGTTATAAGGGATGTAAAATCATCATAGGTGAGATGAATACACAGGCAGATCTGATTAAGCTAGGAGAAATGGAGTTTGACATCATCCTAGGAATGGATTGGTTGTCCACATACCGGGTTCATGTAGATTGTTATCAGAAGAAGATAATTTTTAAGTTGGAAGGGACTCCCGAAAGAGTTTATGAAGGGATGAAGAATAAAATCAGCACTCCAGTTATTTCTGCCTTAAAGGCCACTAAGTTGTTGAGGCAAGGGTGTCAAGGATTTTTGGCAACCCTTATTGGTGAAGAAGACATGAAGATTAAGATTGAAAACATAGAAGTTGCAAGAGACTATCCTGATGTTTTTCCGGAGGATCTACCCGGCTTACCCCCAGATAGAGAAGTAGAATTTTCCATCAACCTTCTACTTGGGACAAGTCCCATATCCAGGGCACCTTATAGGATGGCACCCGCAGAAATGAATGAATTGAAGGACCAATTGCAAGAGTTGCTAAGCCTCGGTTTTATTCGGCCAAGTGTATCACCTTGGGGTGCTCCGGTATTATTTGTTAAGAAGAAGGATGGGAGCATGAGGCTGTGTATAGATTATCGAGAGTTGAACAAGGTCACAATCAAGAATCGATATCCATTGCCGAGGATTGATGACCTATTTGATCAACTTCAGGGTGCCAGCATATTTTCTAAGATAGATCTAAGGTCTGGATATCATCAATTAAAGATCAAACCGGAAGATGTTTCTAAGACTGCCTTTCGGACCAGATATGGCCATTATGAATTTTTAGTAATGCCATTTGGCTTGACAATTGCTCCAGCAACATTTATGGATTTGATGAATAGAATTTTCCAGCCATATCTAGATCAGTTCGTAGTGGTGTTCATTGATGATATACTGATCTATTCAAAGAGCAAAGAGGATCATGAAAGACACTTGAGGATAGTATTACAGTTATTGAGGGAGAAGCAACTTTATGCAAAGCTTAAGAAGTGTGAGTTCTGGCTGAATGAAGTTGGGTTCTTGGGTCACATCATAAATGAAGAAGGAATATCAGTGGACCCCGCAAAGATCGAGGCGATAAAGGGATGGCCTCAACCTACCAATGTCACTGAGGTGCGAAGCTTCCTAGGATTGGCTGGGTATTACCGGAGATTTGTAGAAGGATTTTCTAAGATAGCTGCACCCTTATCCCAGTTAACGAAGAAAGGCCTCAAATTCCATTGGGGAGATGATCAGCAGAAAAGCTTTTAAGAACTAAAAGATAAGTTAACATCAGCTCCAATCTTAGCCATGCCCATTGGAAACGAAGGTTATGTTGTTTTCAGTGATGCATCAAAGTCAGGCCTGGGGTGTGTATTGATGCAAAATGGGAGAGTAATTGCATATGCTTCTAGACAACTAAGGAACCATGAGAAAAATTACCCTACCCATGATCTTGAGTTGGCTACAGTCATTTTTGCCTTGAAAATTTGGCGGCATTACCTTTATGGAGTATCATGTGATATTTACGCAGATCACAAAAGCCTGAAATAT
The DNA here is from genome assembly GCA_038442645.1 of Agave tequilana. NCBI lineage: Eukaryota > Viridiplantae > Streptophyta > Magnoliopsida > Asparagales > Asparagaceae > Agave > Agave tequilana. The sequence goes on from JAVJIF010023127.1 coordinate 64,819, forward strand.
ATTTTCACCCAAAGGAATTGAATATGCGCCAAAGAAGATGGTTGGAGTTGATGAAGGACTATGACTTGGACATTCATTATCACCCTGGAAAGGCCAACGTGGTGGCCGATGCTCTAAGCCGGAAGTCTGGGGGATCCTTGGCAGCACTGTTAACACAGCAATCGGAGTTGATAAAGGAGATGGAAAGAATGCAACTTGAAATTCACATAAGAGGGCCCCGGGATGGAGGGAACCATATAAATCAAATTAGTATTGGTTTCGATCTCTATGAAGAAATCAAGGAAGCTCAAAGGAAAGATGATCAGACAGCCAAAAATTTTGAGAAGGTGCAAAGAGGTGAAACCCAAGAATTTATCATTTCCAGGGAATTACTGAGGAAGGGAAACCGAATAGTTATACCGCCAGATTTTAAACTCAAGGAGCGAATTCTAACTGAAGCCCATTGCACCCCTTACACCGCACATCCTGGAACAACCAAGATGTATCAGGATTTGCAGGCAAACTTTTGGTGGGAAGGAATGAAGAAGGACATAGCAAATTTTGTACAGAGATGTTTGATATGCCAACAAGTTAAGGCTGAACATAAGAAGCCTCCTGGACTCCTCATGCCCTTGCAAATCCCTGAATGGAAGTGGAGTAATATTACTATGGATTTTGTGACAGGACTCCCTAGATCCCCTCAAGGTTATGATGCCATCTGGGTGATAGTCGATCGACTTACCAAGTCCGCTCATTTTCTGCCCATACGAATAAACTATTCGATGGATAGATTAGCCCAGATTTACCTCCGAGAGATAATCAGGATTCATGGAGTCCCTGAGACGATTGTGTCAGATCGCGACCCTCGGTTTCAATCAAGGCTATGGATCAGTCTATCCCAAGCTCTGGGCACCAAGCTACACCCAAGTACAACTGCTCATCCGCAAACTGACGGACAATCAGAAAGAACTATACAAATATTGGAAGACATGCTGAGAGCATGCGTGTTGGATTTCGGGGGAAATTGGGAAAGATACCTATCATTAGTGGAGTTTGCATATAACAATAGTTATCAATCTACTATTGGAATGCCACCGTTCGAAGCCCTGTACGGCAGGAAGTGTAGATCCCCAATTTGCTGGGAAGAGATTGGAGACCGAACATTATTCGGAGCTGATATAGTGATAGATACAACAGAGAAGATCCGGATGATAAGGAAGAGAATGAAGGCGGCCCAGAGTAGACAGAAGTCATATGCGGATCGGCGCCAAAGACCTTTGGAGTTTGCAGAAGGCGACAAAGTTTTCTTGAAGGTATCACCAATAAAAGGGATGGTACGGGGTGGCAAACGGAATAAGTTAGACCCCCGGTATATTGGACCCTTTGAAATACTGGAAAGAATTGGACCTCTGGCATATCGGTTAGCTTTACCACCAGAGATTGAGAAAATACATAACGTATTTCATGTGTCCCAATTGAGGAAGTATGTACCAGATCCGAGCCGTGTTCTTAGATACTCACCACTGCAGCTCCAAGACGACTTGTCATGTACTGTGGAGCCGGTTCAAATCCTTGACAGGAAGGAGAAACAACTGCGAAACAAAGCAATCCCTTTAGTGAAGATTTTATGGAGAAGTAAAGAGATTGAGGAAGCTACCTGGGAATCAGAGGAAGAGATGATGCAGAACTACCCGCAACTTTTCTAAGGTACGTCCGGCTTCGGGGACGAAGCTCTCTTTTAGGAGGGGAGAATATAACAACCAAATTTTTATTGTATATAATTTCTCCTCACTTTAAATATTAAGAAATTTGGTTAAAGCATTATATATAGAAGTAGTCACCCCCATAATTTTATGTCGACAAATTAAACTTAATTTATAGACCCACTCCCCTTTTCAATGTTTTATTTAATTATTTAATTTTTTTTTGGGGTGACCAAAAATGTTTAACATGAAGGCTTATGTGCATGTATTTTGGGCAAATTATGACTTAGGTAATGGTAAAAGAAAATGTTAACCTAATCCATCATATCCCCTTAATCACCAATCTTATCCTAATAACTTTTTAGTGGTAAGTATGTATTAGGGGGAAGATTAAAGGGGCTAATATTATTTAATCATCATGCTTATCCTAATAACTTTTTAGAGGTAAGTGTGTTTTAAGGGGGGGATTATATGGGCTATTGATCCTTGGAAGTGGGGTTTCCATGTGGCACCTTGAGAGAGTCCTTGGCCATGTGGCATCATGAAGATGCACCACCTAGTTCTTGCAATTCCAAGAAGTTGACCAAGCTTGCCTCTTCATCTTCCTCACTCAAAATTCTGCAGAAATTTCTCCCATTTCCTGAAAAATTTTCCTTGCTTTTGTGAAGAAATTTAAGCCTAAAATTCCCCCATTTCACCTCATCCATAGAAATCTAAGAGTTGAAACTAAGGTACCCTCTTCTAGCCCAAATCTCTACTCCTAATAGCTCTGAAGCAAAATCCACGGGAGGGAAGACAGGGGCACAGGCTCACAGCAAGCAGAGCCGCGACTGCACGCGGGACTCTGCTACTTTGCCGCGGAACCGCGGCAAGATAGGGGATTCCGCGGCAATTCCAAGGAGGGGAGGGCTGATTTTGGAGGAGGAGGTTCCTGACAAGTCGTGGAGAAGTTCTAGCACCCTCAATCAGCATTCCCTTGTCGCCCAATTCTCTGTTCCAGAGCTTGGTAACATTGTGAGTAAACCTAACTCTTAGGGTTATAATCCTTTATCCAAAGTTGAAAAACAATAACTAGAAATTTTGTAGATGACTCTCAAGGGTAAAAATTTCTGTTCTTGGGTAGTGGTTACTGTTTTTGTGACATCTTTATACTAGATGGAAATCTAAGGAGTATTATCTAGTCACTATGTCCACATATCATGTTGTGATAATTTGAATATGTAATATACATGTTTAGCTCACTATGTAAACTTAAATGAGGGGACTTAGCATATGTAATTCGCTGTTTTGATAATTATTCTTATGTTAAAAGAGATTCAATGGGTATTGCATAGTGATGGTGATTCTATATTAAATAGATGTGAAATACATGTGTAGGAGATATGTTCTAACGTAATAGTAAGCCCAAGTGAACCAATTTGATACCTTAATTCGCTGTTTTTCCTAGTCAATATCATGATGGTCAAATTATTATGGATATAGCCTAATCTTGGTCCTTCATAATAGAAAATAGGGTGGTGCATTATGTAAAGTCGAGGACTTGCACGAGTAGCACTCCACAATAGTCGACCAATTAACTTGATTCATATGTTTCTTGTTCACTAAAGTGCTCGGGGAAAATACCCCTCTCTACAATACAATATTGTGTTAAGTATTAGCAATTTATGGGATAATGCATATGTTCATGTGGGATGAATGTGGCGTGATTATGATGTTCTTATGATATGGGGTAAATCCCAAACACATGTCTCCTTTCTTTCATTGTTGCATACCATTTCGGACATGACACGTAAATTGGTTTCAATTGCTTGTTGTGCATATTGTATATTACCACTGCATGATGTATTTTGTGTTAAGGAGGAAGGGGCCGTGCGGGAGCCGGTAGGAGGGGGGAAGACGGGGATTTGATATCTATATATATATACATAAGGAGGAAGGGGCCGTGCGGGAGCCGGTAGGAGGGGGGAAGACGGGGAAACTTATATGTCTTATATGCATATACATATATTATATATATAAGGAGGAAGGGGCCGTGCGGGAGCCGGTAGGAGGTGGAAGACGGGGAAATTCATTTCAGATTGAATGATATTCATATTTGACTGTTAAGTTGCATTTATGTTTGTTAATGCTTGTGTTAAATTAAGTTATCACTTTATGTATACAACGAGCCTAATTGATGTGAGTGGACTCACCTATGAAGACATTACACATGCGCATACATTATATCTTTGTATCTTGACATTGTTAAATGCAACCTTTGGTAGTGTAGGCATGTAGACCATATATGTATGGAACTTGGAATAAGTAAGGCAACTTGTACAAACTGTCGTTTATAAGACTCATCCTATATTACTTCTTCTAAATTGATTATCTTGTGAAATCATTGTACTAATTCCCTATGATATGGTTTACTCATTGAGCTGTCGAGCTCATTGGATTTTCTTTACATCTTTTCAGGTTTGGATAAAGGTAAGGGACCCCTCTAATGGAAAGGCTAAGTTATGGATGGCATGATGTATTGTAGTATCATTTTGGTTTTGCTATATGATTTTATATGTGTAGGTATAGACCCTATGGAAGCCTTTATTGAAAAATATGTTAAGTTGTACTTGATGTATATTTTATCCTTGTAGCAGTTGAGACCTTTGTCTTGTATGTGATACTATGTTCTGGGTTTGTGTATCCCTTAGATATGTATGCCTTGGAATTTTGGATCGATGGCAATATATGGGAATGCAAACTGTTGGAATGTAACTCTTGAAATGTTGATGTAAAGACTATGTTTGCAATGGAAAGAACCAAGTCATGATATATGTTGTGGTTAAGGATTGGTATATGTGATTGATAAGTAAGCCGGGTGTGCCGAAATTATTGGTGATCTAAGTAGGCCTTCGAGCCGAAATCTTGATTATTGTAAGTGAGAAATAAAGGAATTTTTAAGGATGATGCTGCCAAAATTTTTCTCAACTTAAGGTTAACGGAGATAAATGTTGTTGTAGGCCTAATCTTGTTTATTAGAAACTGGGGCCGTTACAGGAGACGTTACTGCGACGTATATACGCAGGTCAGAAATACCCTCACGTATATACGCTAAGCATCAGTACAGGCAAGAATCAGAGTACGGAAGCAAATGGTGCATTATACATTCCAACATATGAGTACAATTATAAAGTTATCACCAGAGGTGATAAATATTACAATAATATTACATCACCGATAGGCGCAAATGCGAGAATACAAAGGGATGTACAAGAGTGAACAGTACAAAAGGCACTCACGAGTTTACAAAAGGAAAACTCGAGAGGCACACAGGGGGCCTGGAAGGATAGAGCTTCAGATGGTCTGCTGGGGATCCACGCTTCAGCTGCGCCACTCTGATCAGCAACTGGGAGAATCCACACGCTTCAAGCTCCATAACCTGGACATGAGGATCCAGGGGAGTCAGATAGAACTCCCCAGGCGAGTGGTGGTACGAATGCCAAGTGGCGAGCATAGGTAAGCATGCAGGAGCAAGTAGATTAAAACAAGTGATATCAAGCAGAACTACTCATGGTATGATAAGATAAGGGGAGGTAACAAGACGAGAAGTAAAGTAGATAGGGCAACACCAGATATCTCCTAAACTAACATAAAATCGATAAAAACCGATTGTACAAGCTTAGGTCACGGCCCCATGAGACTAGTACCTCGAAGGAATAATCCAAACAAGGAAACCCTCATCTATATACCTTTATCCCATGTCACCGTAATCCGAGCGCGTATAACCCGAGTTACAAAACAACACATCAAATCGCATATTCGCATTTTATTATAATTGGGGCCGTCTAAGTTGTGGGCTTCAGTATGCGTCCCATTCCACATACCTCCACTTACAACTTATAAAGCAAGTTATTTGGAAACTGATAAAGATCGATGAATCATATTTCGGATGGGTCCCGTACATGCCCGGACAACGGTTCAGGAGTATCCGGTGCTGAGCCGGAACGTACCGCTAGGTACCGGGACTTATTTACGCCCGAACAGGAATAGAGTATCGCAGATCCCATAGAAATAGGCCTAGGGCGTGTGCATACCCGGCAGGAATAATCAGGAGTAGGGGTGCCAGCACACCCCACGGAATCCCTGGTGGCCGCCAGGTGATCCCTCAAGTATGTGGCCACGCGCGGCTCGATAAGACCACCATAAACATGATTAATCAGGGCCCATCAGTTTTCCCCAAACCGAGTGCAAGTTGCCTTGTTTTACGGTTTATTAGATGATTATCAGATTCCGGGAATGAGCAAGAACAAGTCAGGAATATCAGGAAAACATGTATCTCAGGTGTACAGTTTGTACTGTAATGTATATCAAGTTTGTAAGCAAGATGTCAGGTCATCATTCCCGTTATCGTGATAATCATGAGTCAAGTATATCATGCCGGGTGTCAAGTGATAGCATGACAGGAGGATGATATTTGGCAGGTGACCAATCATGTCAAGAGTTTGATATTAGTCCGGTGGCAAGTCATGTCATAACAAGGGGCCTTGCCAAGTAGTAGGTCTGGTGTCAGGTGATAATACATCAGTTGCAAGGTGATCCAAACAGGTATTAAATAGTAGCATGTAAATGACAGATATGAAGTAATAGCATGGCAAATGTTAACATATCAGGTAAATACATGGCATGTGATATAGTAGTAGCTGAGCACAACCAAGCGGAGCTGAGCAAGCTGGAGGTACAGACAGCAAACAGTATTTAACACTGGAGCGTCTGGCAAGGTTACCGGGACAACTCGGCTTAAGGTGCGAGTAGAAAATCCGGCAGCATCTCGCCTAGACAAATTTAGTGGTAAAGCGCTGAACGCTGATCATGATAACCAGGCGGAGCTGAGAAACCTGACGGTCCCAATCACGTCTCTCTCGAGATAGTGAGAGACCGGAGGCTGAAGGGTCCAGAGAAACCTGACGGTCCCAATCACATCCCTTTCGAGATAGTGAGAGACCGGAGGCTGAAGGGTCCAGAGAAACCTGACGGTCCCAATCACTTCCCTTTCGAGATAGTGAGAGACTGGAGGCAGGATGGCCCGCACGAGTTGTTCTATCCTATTACAAGCATTCATCACAGAGCAATACATGTCCAGTCATTGGCACTCGGCCATACACAAATACAGGGACTCAGCCCAATACAAAATACATTAAACATGGAATAAAATACATGTCGACCCGACGAAGCGGGGAAACCCAAATGGAGGCGAGGACACTCGCCTAAGTCTTCAGAAAATATAGTGAAATCCCCGATCTCCGGAATCCAGGAAATCAACGCGTCAAAGCGTTAGAGAGAAAGTGATAGAGAGGAGGAGGAAATCAAGAGAGAGAGAATGAGAGAGAGGAGAGAGAAAGAGAGAACTAGAGAGAGAAGTCCATGGAAAGAGAGAGTGTACAGGGAGAGAGAGATTGTACAGGGGGACGCGGGTTTGAGAGTGAGACGCGGGGGTCGCAGACGCGGGGTTCTGTAACGCCCCGATTCCACAGATACGGGGACGTCACTGCGACGTATATACGCAGGTCAAAAGGTGCCCCACGTATACACGCTAAGCATAAAAGTACAACAAGGATCGGAGTGCACGACAAAGCGTGAATTCCATACATATGCCAACATAAAAGTACAAGTACAAGTCATCACAAGATATGATAAAATATTACACATTACATGTATCTTTTATCACAACTAAGTCCAAAAGCAAAAGATACAACATAAACACAAAATGCTCACGAGTAGGATGAAGATCCCGTGAGTTAAAAAGAAAGATCTGGCACAAGGACTGGAGCTAATCAGCCTGCTCGCTAAAGAAAGCTCGATCTTCTGTGGATGGCTCCACTTCGATCCAAGCTTCGGAACCTGAACATACAAATCCAAGGGAGTCAGGACCTCCCGAAAATGAACAGGTTATAGCCAAGTGGCTAAGAGATATGAATAATAAGGACGGAATAGCATAACGAATATAAACCAACAAGTAATGAAAGCATAAAGAACTATAATCAGGATGAAATGGATACATAGTTAAAGTCTATTATTATTATTACTTGTCTTACTGTGATATCTAGCTATGTGACCCAGCGTCCCAGCGCACATAGATCCATATCCTAGTAATACAAGGTTGTTATTGGAAACAGCGGGGGTATCGACGAACTATGTTTACAGTGGACCCCGTACATGCCCGGGATAACGGTCCAGGATTGTTCCGTTGCTTGGTGACGGAAGCCAGCCGCTAGGCTATTCAGGAGGGACTTATGTATGCCCTTATCATGATAGTACTCAGGAAGAGGGAGCAAGCACTCCCCTCGGTCTCCTGGAGGCCCTCAGGTTAGACCGGAATATAATTGTACAATATACCTAATGCCACTGTAAACACGAACACATATCGATATCCGCATGTTTCCCCCTGACCCAATGTAAGTTGGTCCATTTTATACAAAAGTTGAATGCATCATGCTTGGTTCAAGAGATGGCATGATGAGTGGTGATATTCACTATTTAACATGTCATGAAACGAGAATATGTAATAACAAGTCATGAAGTAACAAGAGATACATCCATCCAGAAATAAGTCATGTAGTACCAGTTATGGAGCATGAACAAGCATAATATAATACACATGTAACAAGGAAAATATCCAAATTCAGAAAAGAAATCAACTAAGACAAACAGTCAGAATTAGTCGACTAGGTGGAAATATTAGTTGACTAATCAGTGGTCTCTAGTCGACTAACAGTCTGGATTAGTCGACTAAAACTGGGTTACAGAGAGTTGGAATTCTGTTTCAGGGAAAGTTAGTCGACTAGGGTAGAAGGGTTAGTCGACTAACAGTGAACTCAAGTCGACTAACGGATACTTAAGTCGACTAAGTCTGTGATGCAGAGAGTTGGGTTTCTGATTCAAGAAGGGTTAGTCGACTAGGGTAGAAACAGGAGTCGACCAACAGTGATTTCCCGAGAGTTGAGATTTATTTCCAGAAAAGGTTAGTCGACTAATAATCTGGGCAAGTCGACTAAAACTGTGTTTTCAGAAAAAGGTTGAGTTTCAACTAAGGGTTATAGTCGACTAGCTCCTAGGTTAAGTCGACTAATCGTGGTCTGGGGACAGTCTACAGAACAGAATTTGGTGGTTGTTCTTGATGGTTAAAAATACAATTTTGGAGGCACCATTGCACAAGATATGGAAGCATGGACATACTAAGGATGGTATGAGTCTTGGTGAGTAAAAATACTCACTAGGATTGGTTATTTTGGAGCTTTACGAGTTTGGTAGGATCGTTGTCGACGAAAATCACCCAAGTGGTCTCCGACGGCGAAGGAAGCCACGATCCAAGCTCCAAGGGGGTTGCTTGAGGTGGAGATGAAGTCCTTGAGGTGGTTCTTGGAGCTAGGGTTGAGGTTGAGAAGGAGGAGAGATCTCTTGGTGAGGGCTAACACTTAGGTGAAATGAAGAAAAAAGGAAAAGAAATGTAAAGAGATTGTTTATATAGGTGTTAGATTTTGTAAAGGAGTTGCAAATAGTGTAATTGAGAGGGGGTTTTGTGCAAATATGGGGAGGGTGAGGTGTCCTTCACTTGGCCACTTGGCCGGCCATGGGGGAGAGAGAGAATGAGTGGGATTTAAAAAGGATTAGGTGAAAGTGAGTGGGATTATGTGGAAAATTGGAATTATTGGAAAATACCAGAATCGTCCGAAATTCAAGTATCTCGGAACGACCCGAAAATTTTACTAAAAATCAAGAATAACATTTTAAGACTCATGGTGAAATTCGTTTGAAGAAATAGTTTATAGTTTTAAAACTAAAAATCCCGGAATCAGTTATCTACCGACTCCGTTGGAATTTTCATAAATTCATAAAATTCCCAGAAAAAGTATTTAGATAGAAAATATGATTCTAAGAAATAAAGTCTAAAGGACCTTCTAGAAATTCCTAGCTGTTTGTGAATTTAAAAATCCGAGAATCGATCAGCGGTACTGGTCGACACCGGTTTTGAAAATATTTAATTAAATTCAGGAAAATTCCAGAAAATCATAGAAAATATATAATATTGGAAAATGACTTTTAAAACTGAAATCGGTCAAATACAGGAAGTAAATCGAAAAAATACGATCGAAAAATTGAATACGCAACCAAGTACGTATTCCGGGAACGGGGTATTACAATCCATCCACCTTACAAAAATTTCGTCCTCGAAATTTCATAAGGTGAAAGGTAACAGCAAAGAAGGATAACAGATAGATAAGGATGATAAGAAAGATAACAGTAGAAAGGAATAGAAGGGAGGAGTTTTACCAAATCAAGAAGTGAAGAGTTGAGGGTAACGCTCACGGACAACATCCTCCCGTTCCCATGTGGCTTCTCCAGGGGCATGTCTGTTCCAAGATACCAACACTAATGGTATGGCTTTATTCTTCAATGTCTTGACCCTTCTGTCCAAAATGGCCATCGGTTGCTCTTGGTATGACAAATCCGGCTGTAGTTCCAGTTCGGAGTGATCCAGAATATGACTATCATCCTTCACATACTTCCTCAGCTGAGATACGTGGAATACATTGTGAACTCCGTCCAAAGATGGCGGTAATGCCAATCGATAAGACACATCTCCCACACGGTCTAAAATCTCGAATGGGCCGATATATCTCGGACTAAGTTTTCCACGAGTACCGAACCGGATTACTCCCTTTGTAGGTGATATCTTCAAAAACACATGATCTCCTGCCTGGAATTCCAATGGCCTTCTCAGTGTGTCTGCCCAACTCTTCTGCCGACTCTGCGCTGCCCTGAGGTGATCTCTGATAATCCTGACTTTCTCTGTTGTCTGAATCAGGATCTCCGGCCTCAAAAGTCTCCTCTCACCGACTTCATCCCAACAAATCGGTGACCTACACTTCCTTCCATACAATGCTTCAAAAGGTGCCATCTTGATACTTGCCTGATAGCTGTTGTTATAAGAAAATTCAGCCAAGTGAAGATGGTCTTCCCATGATCCCTGGAATTCAATCATACAAGCCCGCAACATATCTTCAAGAATCTGGATAGTCCTCTCAGATTGTCCGTCTGTCTGAGGATGATAGGATGTACTGAATTTCAGACGAGTCCCAAGACTTTCTTGGAGGCTTTCCCAGAAATGAGATCTGAATCTGGTGTCTCTGTCTGATACAATACTAACTGGAACTCCATGTAGACGAACTATCTCCTTCATGTACTTGTCCGCCAGAACCTCTGTTGTCTGACCCACCCTGAATGGTATGAAGTGAGCTGATTTGGTGAGGCGATCGATGATTACCCACACCACATTATTACCTTTAGGACTGCGAGGCAATGCCGTGACAAAATCCATGGTGATGTGCTCCCACTTCCACTCAGGTATCGGTAAAGGTTGTAGAAGTCCAGCTGTCCTCTGATGCTCAATCTTTATCTGCTGGCAAACCAGGCACTTGGCAACAAACTGGGCTATCTCCCTCTTCATAGCATTCCACCAAAACTGCTTCTTCAAATCCTGATACATCTTGTTTCCCCTTGGGTGTATGGAATATACTGAACTGTGAGCTTCTGCCAAAATCTTCTGCCGAACTTCTCCTTGGGGAACACAAATCCTGCCACCAAAATATAATGCACCATCTGGATGAATACTGATATCAGTCCTCAATCCAGCCTCTACCTGAGCTCGGAATTGCTGCAATCTGGGGTCTTCCTTCTGAGCTTCCTTGATCTCATCTATCAATGCTGACTGAATCTGCATGGTCATGAACTGTCCCGCCTTATCAGCTCCTTGCACCAACATCAAGTCCAATCTGATGATGTCTTGAATCAACTCCTTCTGCTGAGTAAGTTGGACAAGCACTCTATACTCTGGCTTCCTGCTCAGTGCATCCGGTACTGTATTGACTTTGCCTGGATGATATTGCAAGTCAATATCATAGTCCGCCATCAGCTCCAGCCACCGCCTCTGCCTCATGTTCAACTCCTTCTGTGAGAAGATATACTTGAGGCTCTTGTGATCCGTGTATATCAACACCTTATCTCCCAGAAGATAATGCCTCCAGATCTTCAAAGCAAATATGACAGCTGCTAGCTCCAAGTCATGAGTTGGGTAATTCCGCTCATGAGTCTTCAGTTGCCTAGATGCATAAGCTATAACATGATCATGTTGCATAAGTACACACCCCAGGCCTTTTCCGGATGCATCACTGAATATTACCATCCCTCCTCTACCTGAGGGAGTCCTCAAGATTGGAGCCGAAATGAGTCTCTGCTTCAACTGCTCAAATGCCATAGCACATTCTTCTGTCCATATGTACCTTTCTCCTTTCCGGGTGAGCTTGGTCAACGGGGCTGCAATCCTAGAGAAGTCTTGGACAAAGCGTCTGTAATATCCGGCTAGTCCAAGAAAGCTCTTAATCTCAGTCACCGTCTCCGGAATTGGCCAATCCTTCACTGCTTGGACTTTGCTGGGATCCACTGAAATCCCTTCTGCTGAAACTATGTGTCCAAGGAAGGCTATACTGTCCAACCAAAAGTCACACTTGCTCCTCTTCACATGAAGCTGCTCCTGCTGGAGAGTCTGCAATACAATCCTCAAGTGCTCTGCATGCTCCTTGTTGTCCTTTGAATAGATCAAGATATCATCTATAAAAACGACAACGAACTGATCCAAGTAGGGCGAGAACACTCGGTTCATCAAATCCATGAAAACTGCGGGGGCATTGGTGACTCCGAAAGGCATAACTAGAAATTCATAGTGGCCATAACGGGTCCTGAATGCCGTCTTCGGAATATCCTCTGACTTCATCCTTAGCTGATGGTAACCTGACTGCAGATCTAATTTAGAGAATACCCGGGCTCCATGAAGCTGATCAAACAAATCATCAATCCTTGGTAAGGGATACTTGTTCTTGATGGTAACCTTGTTCAATTCTCTATAATCAATACAAAGTCTCTTACCACCATCCTTCTTATTCGCCAATAGTACTGGAGCTCCCCATGGTGAAGCACTTGGTCGAATCAACCCCTTATCAGAGTACTCCTGCAGTTGCTTCTTCAGAATCTCTAACTCCGCAGGTGCCATCCTGTACGGAGCCTTGGATATAGGAGCCACTCCAGGCACAGTCTCAATAGAGAACTCAATCATCCTTTCAGGTGGCAGTCCTGAGATCTCAGCAAAGACTCCTGGAAATTCATCCCACACCGGTACTCCCTTCTGAACCTCCGAAGTAGTCAACCGAGTCTTCCTCTTAGTAGACTTCACCTCTCCACTAAATTGAAATTCCGGTTGACGGGGGATCCTAAAAATAATCTTCTTCTCCCTACAGTCAATAACTGCATAGTACTGACTGAGCCAGGTCATGCCTAAGATTACGTCGTACCCCTTGGTGTCTAGTACGAGCATATCTATGGCCAAGGTCTTATCACAAAGTTCTACTGGACAGTCAGCACAAACTCTAGAAGACATGACTACTCCATTCCCTGTACTAATCTCCCATTTGTGATCTAAAGATCTAACAGGTATGGAATGCAATGCCACAAAATGATCTGAGATAAAACAATGTGAAGCACCTGAATCGAAGAGGGCTAAAACAGGTTTAGAATGCACCCTGATATTACCTGTTATCATCTCCTCAGAAGTCTCAGCCTCTACTTCTGTCAAATTGAAGGCTTGCCCCCTTCCACGCCCTGCTGCGGTCCTAGCTCCTCCCTGGACTGGGCGAATAGCTTGCTGTGGAGGAGGGGGAGGAACTCTCCTGATCATCGGTCCCTGATTCCTCTGCCCCGGTGGCCCTGGAAGTGCTCTCTGTCCATTCGGTCCCTGAAGTGCTGGCAAAGCTTGGCCGGCTATCCCCATCCTTCTGTGTGGACAGGCTTCTATGGAATGATCTCGGGAACCACACACCAAACATAATCCATTTGCCCTACGGCAATTCTGTCGAATGTGGCCTGGCTTCTGGCAATAACTGCAGAAGGATAATGGTTGGGCCGTCTGGTAAGGAGCCGGTCTGAATGGTTGCTTCAAAGCCTGAACCTTCGCTGCTCTGTAAGGGCCTCCTCTTCCCATTGGTGCAAATGGCCTCTTCATGGCCTGGTTCCTCATCTGGCTCTCTTACTTCTTCTCTAGCCCACGCTCCACCTCTCGAGCTATGGTGAGAACTTCAGAATAAGTCTTCAGCTGCTGGGGCATCAAGAAGACCTGAATATCCATCTGCAAGCCCTGCTGAAATCTGCTAGCCCGCTTCTCCTCATCAGTTACCATGTACGGAGCAAAGCGGCTAAGCCTGAGAAATTCCGCGGCATACTCATCCACGGATCTATTCCCTTGCTGAAGTCTGATGAACTGCTCTTCCATGTCTCTCTGAGCAGTAGCAGGGAAGAATCTGCTGTAGAAACTCTTGGAGAACGTGTCCCAGGTGACAGGCTTCTCCAGTCTGGCCTCCTCCGCTAGCCACCAAGTCCTAGCTATATCTTTTAACTGAATCTTGGCGACCTCAACTTGGTTCTCCTTTGGTACTCTGGCTGCATTCAGCAGATCTGATGTATCCGTCAGCCATTGCTCGGCATCCAGGGGTTTCTCTTCACCCGTGAATATGGCCGGTTGCAGCCGTCTGAAATCTGAAATATTCCCCGGCCTCTGTTCCTTAGGGGCTGCCAACTCCTGCCGGAGAAGTTCGGTCTGTTGCTGCTGGTTCTCCATCATGGTTTGAATGACCCTCAGAATGTCCACATTCTCTCCCGGGGTCCATTCGATGCTTGTCCGGAATGGTTTCGTCCCGTCCTTCTCTCCATACCGAATTGGGATAAGATAACTGGAATTGGAAAAATGGAAGGAGTTTAGGACACAAGGGAAGGAATCAAGAAGGGATCAAGAAGGACTAGATAACTTTGTACATTGTAGTTGGCAAAAGCAAATTACAGTAATTTGCTGCTTAATTGTACTATAGGTGTGAGAGCCTAGGCTCTGATACCAACCTGTAACGCCCCGATTCCACAGATACGGGGACGTCACTGCGACGTATATACGCAGGTCAAAAGGTGCCCCCACGTATACACGCTAAGCATAAAAGTACAACAAGGATCGGAGTGCACGACAAAGCGTGAATTCCATACATATGCCAACATAAAAGTACAAGTACAAGTCATCACAAGATATGATAAAATATTACACATTACATGTATCTTTTATCACAACTAAGTCCAAAAGCAAAAGATACAACATAAACACAAAATGCTCACGAGTAGGATGAAGATCCCGTGAGTCAAAAAGAAAGATCTGGCGCAAGGACTGGAGCTAATCAGCCTGCTCGCTAAAGAAAACTCGATCTTCTGTGGATGGCTCCACTTCGATCCAAGCTTCGGAACCTGAACATACAAATCCAAGGGAGTCAGGACCTCCCGAAAATGAACAGGTTATAGCCAAGTGGCTAAGAGATATGAATAATAAGGACGGAATAGCATAACGAATATAAACCAACAAGTAATGAAAGCATAAAGAACTATAATCAGGATGAAATGGATACATAGTTAAAGTCTATTATTATTATTACTTGTCTTACTGTGATATCTAGCTATGTGACCCAGCGTCCCAGCGCACATAGATCCATATCCTAGTAATACAAGGTTGTTATTGGAAACAGCGGGGTATCGACGAACTATGTTTACAGTGGACCCCGTACATGCCCGGGATAACGGTCCAGGATTGTTCCGTTGCTTGGTGACGGAAGCCAGCCGCTAGGCTATTCAGGAGGGACTTATGTATGCCCTTATCATGATAGTACTCAGGAAGAGGGAGCAAGCACTCCCCTCGGTCTCCTGGAGGCCCTCAGGTTAGACCGGAATATAATTGTACA
Organism: Agave tequilana; assembly: GCA_038442645.1. Taxonomy (NCBI): domain Eukaryota; kingdom Viridiplantae; phylum Streptophyta; class Magnoliopsida; order Asparagales; family Asparagaceae; genus Agave; species Agave tequilana. The sequence goes on from JAVJIF010023127.1 coordinate 80,354, forward strand.
ATATACCTAATGCCACTGTAAACACGAACACATATCGATATCCGCATGTTTCCCCCTGACCCAATGTAAGTTGGTCCATTTTATACAAAAGTTGAATGCATCATGCTTGGTTCAAGAGATGGCATGATGAGTGGTGATATTCACTATTTAACATGTCATGAAACGAGAATATGTAATAACAAGTCATGAAGTAACAAGAGATACATCCATCCAGAAACAAGTCATGTAGTACCAGTTATGGAGCATGAACAAGCATAATATAATACACATGTAACAAGGGAAATATCCAAATTCAGAAAAGAAATCAACTAAGACAAACAGTCAGAATTAGTCGACTAGGTGGAAATATTAGTCGACTAATCAGTGGTCTCTAGTCGACTAACAGTCTGGATTAGTCGACTAAAACTGGGTTACAGAGAGTTGGAATTCTGTTTCAGGGAAAGTTAGTCGACTAGGGTAGAAGGGTTAGTCGACTAACAGTGAACTCAAGTCGACTAACGGATACTTAAGTCGACTAAGTCTGTGATGCAGAGAGTTGGGTTTCTGATTCAAGAAGGGTTAGTCGACTAGGGTAGAAACAGGAGTCGACCAACAGTGATTTCCCGAGAGTTGAATTTATTTCCAGAAAAGGTTAGTCGACTAATAATCTGGGCAAGTCGACTAAAACTGTGTTTTCAGAAAAAGGTTGAGTTTCAACTAAGGGTTATAGTCGACTAGCTCCTAGGTTAAGTCGACTAATCGTGGTCTGGGGACAGTCTACAGAACAGAATTTGGTGGTTGTTCTTGATGGTCAAAAATACAATTTTGGAGGCACCATTGCACAAGATATGGAAGCATGGACATACTAAGGATGGTATGAGTCTTGGTGAGTAAAAATACTCACTAGGATTGGTTATTTTGGAGCTTTACGAGTTTGGTAGGATCGTTGTCGACGAAAATCACCCAAGTGGTCTCCGACGGCGAAGGAAGCTACGATCCAAGCTCCAAGGGGTTGCTTGAGGTGGAGATGAAGTCCTTGAGGTGGTTCTTGGAGCTAGGGTTGAGGTTGAGAAGGAGGAGAGATCTCTTGGTGAGGGCTAACACTTAGGTGAAATGAAGAAAAAGGAAAAGAAATGTAAAGAGATTGTTTATATAGGTGTTAGATTTTGTAAAGGAGTTGCAAATAGTGTAATTGAGAGGGGGTTTTGTGCAAATATGGGGAGGGTGAGGTGTCCTTCACTTGGCCACTTGGCCGGCCATGGGGGAGAGAGAGAATGAGTGGGATTTAAAAAGGATTAGGTGAAAGTGAGTGGGATTATGTGGAAAATTGGAATTATTGGAAAATACCGGAATCGTCCGAAATTCAAGTATCTCGGACGACCCGAAAATTTTACTAAAAATCAAGAATAACATTTTAAGACTCATGGTGAAATTCGTTTGAAGAAATATTTTATAGTTTTAAAACTAAAAATCCCGGAATCAGTTATCTACCGACTCCGTTGGAATTTTCATAAATTCATAAAATTCTCAGAAAAAGTATTTAGATAGAAAATATGATTCTAAGAAATAAGTCTAAAGGACCTTCTAGAAATTCCTAACTGTTTGTGAATTTAAAAATCCGAGAATCGATCAGCGGTACTGGTCGACACCGGTTTTGAAAATATTTAATTAAATTCAGGAAAATTCCAGAAAATCATAGAAAATATATAATATTGGAAAATGACTTTTAAAACTGAAATCGGTCAAATACAGGAAGTAAATCGAAAAAATACGATCGAAAAATTGAATACGCAACCAAGTACGTATTCCGGGAACGGGGTATTACAGGTTCGCGTTGCATAAATGCTACAAACGCTGGGTTCGAGACCCGCGTTCAAGTCAGGACGCGAGGAGAACGCAGACGCGAGCATGAACTCCGTGTCACGTTGATACAAGAACGCGTGGATCGCGTTAAAGAATTGCCTAGACGCGGGGGTGAGATCCGCGTCTAGCAATTAACAGAGAGAAAGAGAGAGACACGAAAAATGAGAGAAGGGAAACAGTGTACATGGAGAGGGGGAGTTAGACGCAGGAACAGAGAAAGAGAGAGAGGCAGGAAAGGGGAGAGAGGGGAGACGCAGGTTTAGGAAGAAATCAGGAAGGAAAGGAAAAGAAAGGAAAAGGAAAGGAAAGAAAGAAAGAAGGAAAAGAAAGAAAGAAGGAAAGGAAAGAAAAGAAGGGAAGGGGGTTGGTGGCTGGTGATGGCCGGCGGTCACCGGCGGCGGCCGGAGGTGGCCGGAGATGGCCGGAATCCGGTAGCTCAAGCCCAAGCCCAAGCAACTATGGGGGTGCAAGTGTAGTACAAAATGAAATATTGAAGTTTTACAAAAGGGTTCGGGGAGCGAAGAGTTGGTCCGTTGGAAAGAGCACGCCGAGGAGAGGAAGACGGCGTGATCGTTGGTGGCCAAGGTGGTGTATATGGTGGTGGAGAGGGTGGTGAAACTTTGGAACTTAATGGGTTCATGATGGAGAATGAGGAAGAAGAAGGTGGAAAAGATAGTGTTGGGATTGTTGGAATGGAGGAGGAGATGAGGAGAAAGAAGTGAAGAAGTTGGTGGTGTTGGTGGTAGAGATGGAGGGGAGAAAGGGTGGGAGAGATGGCCGGCCATGGGAGTAAGGGCTGCCATTTTGAGCTTGCTGTTTTCGTGCTTGCTGTAACAAGGGAGAAGAAAGATGAATTATGAAGGAGAGAGAAGGAGTGGGGCCTTTATATAAAGGATAGGAATATGATTATTACAAGTGTGCCATTTGGCTACCAAAGAAAGCTTGCGTCCCTTAAGACAAGAGGGCTGCGCCTCATAAAGTGGATACCCGCGTCTGGCAATTGCCCAGACGCGGGGACGAAGCTCGCGTCCAGGAAAACGCGAATTTTGCGTTTAATAGAAAGGACAAAAGTCAGATTTGGCTTGATGGGAGTTGATCTGAATGCATTAAATGTAGTATGGAGAGGATATCTGCATTAAATGCAGAATCCTAGGTTGGTGAAACTCGCGTCTAGTGAGGAGAGGGAAAAATGGAAAAATATCTGGGTACTATTCCGGTATATGGGAAAACACCGAAAACTCCGGAAAAGTCCCAAAATAAAGTAGCTTGGAAAGCTTCCCAAAAATTCTCAAAATAATAAATATTATATAAAGATTTTTAGTGAAATCGGTTTTCAGAAATTCAATCTCATTTTCGAAATAAAAATGCTGAAGTCAACCGTCAATACCGGTCTATACCGGGTTGGCCGGATTTTGATAAATTCTGAAAAATCCCAGAAAAAGTATTTAGATAGAAAATATGATTTTAAGAAGTTATGAGAAAGCCGTTTCTTGAAATTTAACTCCATTTGTAAATTAAAAATCCGAAAATCGGTCAGCGGCACTGGTCGACACCGTTTTGAAGATTTTCAATTTAATTCAGGAAAATTTCAGAAAATCATAGAAAATCTAACATATTGGAAAACGATGTTTAAAACTGAAATCGGTCAAATCTAAATACCAGAAAGACCAAATCGAGTAATACCTAGGATCGGGTCCTCGGTTCAGACTAAGGCTGACTCCGAGTCCGTGAATCCGGATCCAAGACAAAACGATCATATAAATAATTCATAATACAAAACATATAGGAAGTAATCGAAAAATACGATCGAAAAATCTGAATACGCAACTAAGTACGTATTCTGGAAGCGGGGTGTTACAGGGATCTTACATCATCAAACATCACCGATACACGCGAGTAAGTTCGGGATAAGGCTCTTATACCAATTGAAGGACTTGAGACACTATCTTAAAAGACTAGTCTTCTAGGTGGAATTTCTTAAATTCTTATCTACCTAAAGACCATCCCATGTTAGTCTAACAGACGTGGGATTATTTGCTTGACCAAAATTTCAACAAAATTTAATAAGTATATCAAGGCTACAGCCTTATCCTTCAAAAAAAAAAAAAAAAAAAAAGTATACACAATTCTATTTTATTTACACATCTACTTTGCCTTCTTGTCAAAAAAAGTTTGAAGCTTGGTTAAATATTTCTTCAAAGTTTCAGATTCAATTTTGAAAGTGACACCACTGATAAAAGCAGTGCTTTTTTCTAACATTTATGTATTTAATTTAATGTCTAAACTCTGGAAATATTTCCAGGTCCCTTTCTCTCCCACCATGAATCTCTAAACAAGGAACATTGGAAAGAGCCAAACAAGATGATTCTGAGTCTTTTCTTTTTTGAGAGTAACAAGATGATTCTGAGTCCTTTCTTGACTGCTACATTTATTACATCCATGCCAGACAAAAAGAAGAAGGTGGAGGCCAGTAAGAACAGAAGTTATGGCTGGCTACAGGCTGTGTGCATGTACAAGTGCAATGTTTCAGAGAGAGAGAGAGAGAGAGAGCGAGCGTGTGGGAAGCCCACAGATGTTTGCAGCTCTTCATTTGTGAAATTTGAAAACAGCTGTCAACCAGTGTAGTTATCTTTTTCTCAAGGGATGTTTGTTTGTCTTCAAAGTGGACGGAAATACTGTTTTTGTTACTGTTTAGGGGTCCTCACTTTGTTTGTTTCCTCAGTCAAAACGCATTTGTTTGTAAGGAAAACCAACTCCAGGAAAGCTCGGCCACGTCACCATTTATGGGTGTCAGTAATCCGTCTGCAAGTAAATAAATCTTTTTTGAGAATAAATACAGTTATCTAATTGATGTACATGGTCTTCACTACCCTTCTTTTTGTTTTTTGTTTTTGCCTTTTTTTTTTTTATTGAGTTGAAATACTTTTTGTTGGTCAACATCAATGGAGAGAAAGATGGTGTGCTGCACGTCAAAAGGAAAAAAAATTTACTCACCGATTTCGCTCACCGTGCGCGGTGAGCCGCCGGATGCTGGACCCCACCTTGTGAGCAAAAATCCATCAAAAGGGCAAGGCTGACACAAGTCACATGCTTGCAACTCCCTGTGGAGAAGCTAAGTAACATTTTTTTCTTTTTTTTTTCTTTCTTCTTTTTCTTTTTTCTCCTACAAACCATATTTTTAATTAGTTAGGCGACAAATATTAATGTTGTTGTTATTTGAATAACAGTACATGCAGGGCTGGGGTAGACCGGACCTTCGGCTCGAACAG